>PVKB01004318.1:41540-148365 GCA_004027205.1 Ctenodactylus gundi | reverse complement strand
GGCAGGATTAGATGCCGCACCCAAAGGATGGCGCCTGCGTGGCAGCCACACCTCCTAATAAAATGTGATAAACAACTCCATATGTGGAAATCGCGGACTGGCGACTGATCTCCTCATGTGCAGGCTCCTATCTAAAAGCGCCACGTAGTGAGATATGATAGGCTTGTGGGGCTTATAAAATTGCTTGCAGCTTAGCGGGGGCGGGGGGGGGAGGAGAGGAGAGGCAGAAGGAGAGAGAAAAGAAGGTGTTCGAGCACAAGGTTAAGAAGATGCCTAAATAAAGCTTGGAGAAGAACCGCGGCTGTTGGGTCTTTCTTGCGGGTCGAGGGAGACGTGACAGTCCTGCATCTGGCTGAAGAACACACAGTGAAGCCAGGGTTGCCCTGGGCATGTCTCATAGCCCTTGTCATCACTTGTGTGCCCGGCATGTCTGCTGTATTCTGCCACCCTACCTGCTCCACCTGAAGGCTAGAGGGTGCCAAGCCAGAGGAAAAGCTCTTCTAAAATAGGCCAAGTAGCAGGTTTGAAAGTACAAAGTGAGCTATAATGAGGAACCCCTCATCAGTGACAGAAACAGCATATTTCATAGACAAAGAACAACACTGTTTACTACCATAAAAGACAGACTGCCTAAAGAGTTATCATGGCAAGCCAAAGAAGCACTTATCAGCAAGATGAGAAAACATGGGGGAAGATGTCTCAGAACGCCCCCAGCCCACCAAGGGAGTCCCTAAGCAAACCCGGAAGAGACCAAAATACTTTAACTTGAAAAAAAAAACCTATGGGAAGAATACAAGACAGCCTCAAAAAAAAAAAAAAACTACACAAGATACAGAGTTTTTAAAAGATCAAGGGAGAAGTACATGCAAAACCAGCAGAACTACAGAAGTCAATACACGAAATGAATGACGAATTTACTAAAGAATTGCAAAATATGAAAAGATAAAGAAGAGTATCAGGAAATTAAAAACTCCTTGGAAAATTTGAGGAACAGAATGTCTCAAAATAAGGAGAGAACTTCAGATATAGAAGACAAGACTAAAATAACAGTCCACATTTTTAACAATGTTCAAATACCACAATGTCAACAAGGAAGTGGTATCCAACAGATTACAGCAAGCTCAAACAAAATCTCAGAATAGTAGGAATATAAGAAAAAAGGAAAATCATACTAAAGGTTTAAGAAACTTATTCACTGAAGTCATAAGAGAAAAACTCCCACACAGAAAAAAAATAGAAATGTAGGTGATGCAGAATACAATATACCCACTAGATATGACCAAAATAGAAGTTCCCCTAGATATATTAAAACTCACTGACATACAATGCAAAGAGATCGTCTTAAAAGTTGTAACTGGAAAAAAAAAAAAAAAAAACAAGTCACATATCAAGGCAAACCTAAGAGATTAGCAGCAGACTTCTTAACAAGCTCCAAGGGCCAGAGGAGCCTGGAGTGAAGTCCTCAAAACCCTAAAAGATAAGAACTGTAAATCAAAACACTTGCACCCAGCTAAAATATCATTGAAAATTGACAATAAAATTAAAAACTTCCTTGACAAAGAAACATTGAAGAAATTTATAGCGACCAAACCAGCACTGCAAAAAAAAATTCTTAAGGGTCTTCTGGGTAGGGAAACTGGGAACAACCACAGTAAAGAATACAGTGGAAGGCGTACCTTTACTGCAACATCTAATATGACAAGTAAACAAAAGAAAGCAACATTCATAGGGTTGCAAACAGGCAGGATCCAAGGTGCACGTGTCAATTATAACCCCAAATTTAATAGTCTTGACTCATCAATCAAAAGACATAGATTTGCTACTTGGATTAAAAAAACATAATTCAACCACAACTTGCTGGAAAAATACATACTTTACACATGGAGATAAATACAGACTCAAGGTAAAAGGATGGAGTACTATATTCCACTCAACAGAAGGGTGAAAAAAAGCAGGGATTATGATACTCTTCACTGACAAAGTAGACTTTCATCCAAAACTGATCAAAGGAGACAAAGACGGTGTCTTAGTTTCTTATTGCCGCAATAAAATACTCATCACACACAATTTAAGGTAGGAAAGATTTGTTTAGCTCACGGTTGCAGAAGGTCTCTCACACACACACATTCCATTCATGGGGCAGCTGGCAAATGTGAAAGTACATGACAGAGGTGGGACAGCTGCTCACCTAACTGAGTACAGAAGCCAAGTGAGGAAGGAGCAGATGAGCTTTCCCAGGCAAAAGTGTAACGATGTTTTTTCTTTCTTCTTTCACTTAGTTCAGGCTGTGAGATCAGACCACCACACCCATGGTGGGTGCCTCTCTCCCTTTTCCTGGCTGAAAATTCAATAGCAAACATAAGGAATGTCTACCCTGGGGCCCCAGATCACAACAAGTTAATGCATTCCCTCCAGGTCAAACCCCCAACATCTACCCTTTTCAGTCAAGCTCTGCCTCCCGGTAAACACAGTGCCAAATACATGAGGCTTTTGGGGAACACTAAAGATCTAAACCATAGCAGAAGGTCACTTCATTCTCATAAAGTGAACAACACAACAGGAAGAGAAAACAACCATTAGCACTTATGCCCCAAACAGTGGTGCACCCAATCACATAAAATTAAAGCTATGGGCTTTAAAGTACAGACAGACTCCAACTCTATAATAGTGAGGGAATTTAATACCCTTCTCTCCCAAGAAAACAGATCAACTAGAAAAAAAAATACATAGCAGATCTGAATAACATCCTGAAAGAAATGAATCTGACAGACATATACAGAGTTTTTAATCCAACAACAAAAGAATCATGGAACATTCTCTAAGATAGACCACATTCTAGGCTATAAAACAAGCTTAAACAGATACAAGAAAATTGATATACTCCCATGTACTCTGTCAGATCATAATGGAACAAAACTAGGTATCAACTACAACACAGAAAAAGATACTACTTAAACAGCTGGAGACTGAGCAGTATTCTTCTAAATAAACATAAAGTTATAGAAGAAATCAGGGAGGGAATAAAAAAATCCATAAAGGCAAATGACAAGGTAGTACATTACAACGCAGTCTCTGGGACACAATGAAGGCAGTGTTAAAAGGAAAATTCATTTCCATTAATACACAAAAAGAACTGAGCAAGCCCAAATAACTAATGTAAGAATATAACTCAAGGCCCTAGGGGTAAAAAAACCCCCAAAACTAACAGAGGGAAAGAAATTATAAAGATCAGAGCAGAAATCAATGATATTGAAATAAAAAACCCAGTACAAAAAATAAGTGAAATAAAAAGATGGTTTTTTGAAAAGATAAACAAGATTGATAAACCCTTTGATAAACTCACAAAAAAAGGAAAAAGAAAATCAACATCAATACAATTGGGAATAAAAAAAACAAATTTCAATACATAACATGGGAATGCAAAGGATTATAAATTATTTTAAAAACTTACACTCCAATAAATTCAAAATTTAAAAGAAATAGATGAGTTCCTAAACACATAACAACCTTCAAAAGTGAAAGAAAAAAATTAAACATCTGAGTAGGCCAATATCTCCCTATGAAATTGAAGAAGTTAAGAAGAATATTTTCAACTAAGAAGACCCCAGGACTTGACAGTTTCCCAGCAGACTCTACAAGAAATTCAGAGATGATTTAATGCCAATGCTCATCAAACTCTTTCAATAAACTGAAAAGACAGGAGACTTGCCAAATCATTTCTTGAAGCAAGCATAATTTTAATTCCAAAAAGAGACAAAGACTCAACAAAAAATAAAACTACAGACCAATATGCCTAATGAATTAGATGTAAAAATATTCAATAGAAATTCTTGCCAACAGAATGCAACAAATCATGAAGAAGATTATACCCCATGGCCAAGTGGGCTTCATTCCAAACATGCAGGGATGGTTCAACATACTCAAGTCAATAAATATAATACAGCACATTAACAGATGCAAAGATAAAAATCATATGATCATCTCAATAGATTTAAAAAGCTTTTGACAAAATCCAACATCCATTTATGATAAAGAATTTGATGAAAATGCGAATATAGCAACACTATTTCAACTGCTCCAGGCTATTTTCAACAACCCCTCTGCCAACATCTTCCTAAATAGAGAAAGACTGAAAACATTCATACTAAATTCTGGAACAAGACAGGGATGTCCACTGCCACTCCTATTATTCAACGTATTTCCTGAAATTTTGGCAAGAGCCATGAGACAAGAGAAAAGCCTAAAAGAAATATGAGGCAGAAGGGAAGAGGAAAAGATATACCTACTTGCAGATGACAGGATACTCTACATAGAAGACCCCAAAAAGTCCACCTGAAGGCTCTTTGAGCTAACAGATGAATTCAGTAAAGTAGCAGGCTACAAAATCAATACTGAAAAATCAATAGCATTCCTATACATCACTAATGAATCCAATGAGAAGGAAATAAAGAAAACAACACTCTTCACAATAACAACAGCAACATAATAAAATATTTAGGAATGAACCTCACCAAAGATGTGAAAACCTATGCAGAGAAAACTACAAAACCCTGAAGAAAGAGATTGAAGAGAATTTTACAAAATGGAAAGACATATTGTATTCCTGGATAGGAAGAACTAATATTGTAAAAATGGTTATACTCCCAAAGCTACTATGCAGACTCGATAGGGTGCCAATCAAATCATGAACAACATTCCTCTAGAACTAAAGAAAACAACTTTAAAATTTATATGGAACCAGAAAACACCCAGAAGTTCTAAGACAATTCTAAGTAACAGCAGTAAAACCAGAGGAATCACTACCCCAGATTAAAAAAAAAAATACTACAAAGCAACAGTGATTAAATATCAATGGTATTGATATAAGAACAGACAGGAGGACCAGTCGAACAGAATTGAGAATACTGAACTAAACTCAAATATCCTCAGCAACCTGATTTTTAATAAAAGGGCTGAGAAAACACACTGGAGAAAAGACAGCACTTCAACAAATGGTGCTGAGAAAACTGCATTATCACATGCAGAAGAATGAAACTAGACTCGTATCTGTCACCATACACTAAAATCATATCTAAGTGTATCAAAGAACTGATCATTAAAACAGAAACACTGAACGTGCTAGAAAATAAAATAGGTAAAATCCTATGAAAGGGTTTCCTGAATAGATCACCAACTGCTCAAGAAATCTCATCAAGAATCAAAAAAAGTCTCTTCACCTTGTTCTTTTTCTGTGCAAAAGTTTTTCGTTTAATGTAGCCCCTCAAATGCCTACAGCCAAGTGGGCCTCGCTGTATTTGGATGTCCTGTATTACCTACGGATTTCTAGTGCTGTTGAAGATAGGGCCTGGCAGGCCCTGGCTGATTACTGGGCATGTATCAGATGACTGGGCACATGACATTACTGGAAATGTGACCTGGAAGGATATATTCTTGCCCCAGCTTTTCCCCAAACCATCATCCATCCTCTTGAGTGGCTAGACACCACTGTACTCTTTCTGCCATTGCCAGCAAGCCAAGGAGGAACTGACACCTCCCAAAACCTGATCTAAAATACATTTTTCCTCCATTTTATGGGTTTTGGGTATTATGAATCAGTAACAAAAAGGACCTGGGATATCTACTAAATGAAACACCTAAGATTTTGCGTAACCTGTATCCACAAATATTTCCACTAAGAGTAGGCTACATGTTCTTATTTATTTTCATTATTCTGTTGTTGAGAAGTGAATACTTTAAAAAATGTAGAGTGATATTTGGATATAGGTCTGGCCATCCTTAGAGTTGTTGCTATTGTTTCGATTTTTTATTATTTTTTGGTTGTTGATGTTGTAGCTTGTTTCTCTAATGAATTGCCTAAGTTGGTTTTATTTTTACATATACTGGAAAATTTGTTTTCATTAATGTGTTTAAGGTAATTATTGACATGCTTAATGTTACTCTTGCTTTTATGAAGGTCCTCACTACTCCACTATAGCAGAAAATGCACTTACATTCCAATCTATGTTTCACAAACTTTGTGTCTGCTTGATGTATGAATTAGTGAAAGAAATTTTATCTTCAAATGTGTCTTTTTAAGTGGTCTTGGAAGAAATTTTAATATGTTTAACTTTGCAATAGATACTTTTTTGAGGTAAATATAAATGGCATTCTAATACTAGCATTAAATGTATCCATATTGCTGTTTAGCCATCACCACCATTATTCATAATGTTTTACATATCCCCGGTGCAACTCTGTAGCCCTTAAGAACTACTTCCAACCACCTCTCTACTCTGTCCAACCTCTGGAAACCACCTTTTCTATGACTCAGAATTTGACTGCTTTAGGTATCTTATATAAGTGAAATAAAATAATATTCTGATTTGTGTCTACCTTATTTAATAATGCAACATATTCAAGGTTCATGTTGTAAAATGTTCAAAATTTGCCTCAGTTTTTAACCTGAAAAATAATCCCTTCACATATGTGTATATACGTAGACACACAACACAACACACACACACAAAAAAAACACATCATATTCATTTATCCATATGATTGCTAGTGTATACATAACTTGTATGCAAATTTTGATTATTATAAATAATGCTTCCGTAAAGACAGATATGAATCATTTGTAGGTAAATGGATGCAACTTTAGACCATCATGCTTAGTGAGGTGAATTGGGCTAAGAAGATTAAATATCATACGGTTTCTCTAATATGAGAAATTCAGAGTGTAAATAAATAACAAAGTCAAGTGAGACATTGGGAGTTGGGGGCATGAAGGGAGGAAAGCGAGAGTAAGAAAAGGAGTGGAGAAGAAAAAGTGAAGTTGTCATGTATGTGCACAAAATTCTAAAGTTTAATGTATATACGAATAAAAATGAGGGAAACTCTGCTATAAACATTGATATACAAATACCCATACCTTTTATACCAAGACCCTTTTTTCAGTATCTTGCGTTAGCTTGATGGCTAAGCTTGTTTGTGTCAATTTAATTGATTTGAAAGCCACCCAGTGGCTCATGAATGTGGCCCCAGAATTCAGCTACCCGTTCATCTGTAATTTCTAGGCCTCGGCTCCAAAGGAGGCATTTCAGAACTTTAAGCACAGACTCGTTTTGCTTAGAAGTTGCACTGCCCATTTTAGGGGTCACTCACCCTGAAGGACCGCTTGGCCTCTACCCCGATGGGTCTGCTCAGCGAGCCCCACGTTAGGTGCCAGATGTGGGGGTTTCACCACCACACAAAGGCGGGGGGAGGGGGGAAGGAAAGGTGAGCGAGCCGCTAGACCCCCTGGCGTCCCAAGAGTACCAGACCCAGCCAGCTGGGAGTCTGTCGAAGCAGGTACTCACTTTATTAAGGAAGTACAGAAGCTTACATAGGGTAGAGGGAGAACGTGGCAAGGAGGGGAGAGCAGGCGATTTGACATGGTGTCGACGTAAGCAGGGTTAAGCCAATCAGGGAGATGTCCATGAAGGCAGGCACCGGGTGCTCCTAGCAGTAGTATTGGGATCATGCGTGGTCCACGAGGGTGGAAACGGCTTGGCCCAATCATCTTCCCTGGTAAACACCAGAGGTGGCCGCCCCCAGGATTTCCAGCAGGTGCCATCTTAGATATCACCCCACAGAAGCCTATGTCTTTTATGACTTATTCCTGCAGATTTATTTGTTCCTTTAAGTAGGCCATATGTATCCCTGGTTTTTCATATATTTTCATGTTTGATTGGGAATTATTCATTTTAAATTTATATTTGCTCTCAGTCTTTGCAGTGTAGCAATGAGGTTGCTTTTAAAATTTAATTAGCTGATTATTCTGTGATGCTCAAGGCGAAACATGGTCTTCTTTCTCATGCTTTGAATCTGCATCTTACTTGGACCTATATATGTAGTTTTCAATTTTTTTATATATGAATATTAATGAAATGCTTTAATTCTTCAAATATTTTCAGCTCACTTTTCCCCACTTCTTCAAGTAGTCTTTTATGTATCACCAAGTTGATGTATTTCCAAAGAGCATCTTAAGTCTTTTGCTTCTTTTCAATTTTCATGATTTGTGTCTGTTGCCCTGTCATGTGACCTCTGAATTTGATAATTTATTATCTGTGATCATATGTAGCAATTCTTTCTTCCAAAAACTTAAATCCACTTTTAAATTTCTCTACTGACTTAATCATTTGGGTTTTACAATTTTAACTCAATTTTATTTTAAAAAAATTTCTGTTTATAATTAAACTTATTTGATATAAATTTATCATATATTTTCCTAATTTTGAGCATAGTTTCTTTTAGATCTTTGAATGTATATAACAGTTTCTTGGCATCTTTTTTTTTTTTTTGCTAAATCAGATATAGGCATTACTCTTTAGATGTTTCTATTTTTTATTTTTCTGTGTTTTTGTCCAGCATTCAGAACGTTGGTGCACATGTTGTAACTTAAAGCTGTCTATTTACCTTTGTGAATTACACATATATTTGTTAATTATAAGGATTAAATAATCAAAACACATACAGGCATCATAAAACTCAATATAGAATTGAAAAGTAATGATCTTTTTAAAATAGGGCAAAGTATTGAATAGTATTTCTCAAAAGAAGACATGCAAGTGGTTCATAGTACGCTACAAGGTCGTGATTATTAATCATACCTTGTCAACTGGAAAGGATTTTAAAAACCAGACAATAAGTAAGTTTCATCCAGCAACAAAAACATTTTGAAAAATTATATTGAATACCACCATTTAATTGAAAATGGATATTGTATTTGTTTTTTTGTTTTATTTATTTGTTTATTTAGAAATAGAGTCTCACTCTGTAGCCCAGGCTCATCTTGAACTCACTATGGAGCCCAAGCTGGCTTTGGACTCATGGCAATCCTCCTGCCTCAGCCTCCTGAGTGATGGGATTACAGGCATGCAACACCATGACCAGCTTATGTGGTATGGGGAATTGGACTCAGTACTTAGAACTTGACTTAGCACTAGCTAGGAAAGCGCTTTAACTGCTCAACCATTCCTCGTGAAGTTATATACCAAAATATTGTGATATCATAAAAGTAACACCTATGATATACTTAGCATATAAAGCCAAATATTTAGACCTTTCAAGAAAAATTATAATACTGAGAAATAATAATGATAAAATTGAGAAGTCACTCAATGCATAAAAATGAAGCGATAAAAAACTGAAAAATGTTAGAATGAACAAAAGATATTAGAAGGAATTATGAATATAAAATCAACATGCAGCAATAGATTATATTTATTACAGCAGCAACAATTATTTAGGGAGAAGATTACATAAAAAGACCAATTATGATACCTTAATAAATCTAAAGAAATAAAATATATTATAATAAAAGTAATAAAAACTGTTACATTCGCATTATGAAATCATTATTTTTTAAAATTTTGTATTTCATTTTATAAAAACCTAGAGGCACATTTAATAAATAAAATTGATAAAATGTAGGATATACAATGATGTATTAAAACATGAAAAGAAAACCAGCATTTTTATATACATAAAGACAAATTTGAGGAGACAAATGCTACTCATATACTGTGTAAAAGTAAGGATATGAGTTTTATTAACAGATTACTTAATCGGAAAAGCAATTAGATTTTTGAGGCACTCTTGATGATGGTAAAATAAATCTAATAAAACTGGTATTATAAAAAGATAATACTAAAGAACCAAAATACTTTTTCAATTCTTGTGTACCCTAAATGAGATTCTTATCAAATGAAACTAAAATATTAATATTCCATCAGTGAATTTTAAAAAAAATTAATAGCTCAAATACTACATATTCTTTAACTCTAGTCTCTATTCCCAAAATAGCAAATTGGCTTCTTTTTGTGTGTTCAGTACATGGAATTGAGCCCAAGGCCTTCGTACCAAGCCACACCACGAGAATCCTTTTATTTTGATCCTGGGACAGTCTGTCACCAAGTCACTAAGTAGCCCAGATTGTGATCCTCCTGCTTCAACCTCAAAGGGTGACAGGACTAACCACCTGATCTGACTTTTTTTTTTCTTTAAACAATGTATCAACTACTCACCGAGATTAGCAGATACTGTCATTGGACATATATTATGTCTTGGTTTTCCCTGATGATTTTATCACTGTAGTAAATTATAAAAATTTAATTCCAAACTTTATTGCCCTGTTTTCAAGCTAATTAATATAATAAAAAATAAAGCACTGTATATAAAGTTGATGATTTAAGTTGATCTAATGTTTTCTCTCATAAAAAGAATATAGAAGCCAAAGTAATTTTCTCTTGCAATCTGGCTTCATATTACTTTTTTCTGTTCAATTTTTCAGTACAAAAATCCAAAGCAAATATAAAAGAATGATGAGCAGCCTCTGAGTAACTATTTTGTTTTGTTTTGTTTTTGAAGCTAAACATCTTGGAAAAATAGGCCTTTAACTCTGGAAGAGCATAATAAATTTTCAGGAATCACATTTTCTTCAAAAAATTTCAACTTGTGAGCTTTCACAATATGTTAGCCATTTATCACCAATGTGTTCCCATGAATGAACTTTCGTGAATCAGTTTTTCTTTTCTAACATGGCATGCACCTGCTCCAAAAGCTGAGTCTCTAGGCACTGAAGACCTCACTTTTCTTGACTTCAACTATTCTTCTGATCTTTTCAGAACCTGGCATCACAGCTGAATATACTTCGTTAAGTTGGAGTTCCTCTGTCTCTTCTGTGGCTTTTCTATGAAGTAGAATACTTCTGATGAAATTTGAATTCTGATGTTGGATTTGGCACTGGGTGATCTTCCCAGCTCTCTTTAGAATTCGATCGAAGGATTTGAGTCATCAATTTTACCAAGTCACTCATTTACCTTCCCTAGAATTCCCACCTGATTTATCACTAGAACTTACAGAAGAACTTAGCTCATATTCAGGCAATTAACAAGTTTGCTTCCTGAGTGATGCTGCAGTCAGAAAAGAACCCTTGGGCAGGATGGACTGACCTTTATCATGTGGTTTTCTGGGCTCCTCTGCACTCAGAGAAATTATCCTGACTGAGCAGACCTCATGCGGAGGGAATGTCTCTTCCCATGAGTGTTTTAGTTGTCTCGTTTCTTCGGCACATAATAGTTGCTCCTTTGTTGATGACACCTCGCTGCTCCTTACACTTTTCACAGACCAAGACCACAGGACGACGGCTTTCAGCATTCTGTTATGTTGATATTATATCCACCTTTTCAACAGTGGGATGAGAAGACAAAAGCTGAGATACCACTTGGAATGCAAAGAGATCTCTGCTGACCCGTCTCTCACCCCCACCATGCTCAATCTCGTCTCTTTTCTTTTGTAATCACTTGACTGAGGAAGAAGATTCAGGCTCAGAACTTCATGGCTGCATACCTGGTGGAGTCTACCTTGTTTTTGTATAATACCTTCCTCAGAAATTTAATTCCAGTCCTTTTGCTTTTGGTCTTGATAAAAAAGCTGTAACAGTTTCACTGGTTTAGTGTTTTCCCAATTGTCATCATCAGAGAACCACACAGAAATCAAGAGTTCAGGCCAGGTACTGAAAACATTGTTAAGCTACAGACTTTCCCCTTCCTTCCTTCCTTCCTTTCGTCCTTCCTTCCTTCCTTCCTTCCTTCCTTCCTTCCTTCCTTCCTTCCTTCCTTCCTTTCTTTCTTTCTTTCAGCAAGCTCTCACTCTCTAATTCACGCTGGGCCTGAGCTTACTACATAGCCCAGGCTGGCCTCAAACTCATTACTTCCTGCTTCAGCTTCTGGAGTGCTGGAATTACAGGTGTGCATCACCACTGCCAGTTTATGTTGTGCTGGGTCTTGCACTTGCTATTCCAGGGCTTTAACCTCTGAGCTTTGTCCTCGGCTCCAATCTCTTTCATTTCAGAAATACTGCATTTGACTTCTAGTTCATTAGAAACATGTAAGTCTCTTGGTTGATTCTTCTGAACTAGGCCATAGGTCACTGAATCCCTCCTTTCTCCAGGAAAGATATCAATATGTACCCTACTGATCTTGGCTAGTAATTCTTCACGACTTGACATATCTGATTTGCTAGTGTGGCCTTTTAGCACAGCAGGAGAGTTCCAGAGACTAATGATGATGATTTTCTCCCAGGACAAACATTTACCTTCTTCACTCATTACATATATCTTAGAAGCCTTCAGAATGGGTGGTTGGGGGTAGATTATTTCAGAAATTGATTCTGCCTTTCTAGAAACCATTATGGAAAGCAACAGACTAGGATTTAGTCATTATTTTTAATGTTATTTTTGGAGAGTTTGGCCTTTGTGGATTCCTAAAACAGAAAATTTAGCATTTTATGTAAGGTTGACACAAGGTGTCCTCACAGAAGATCTTTCTTCAGGCCTTTTGCTCAATTTTGTTCTTGGCAGTTCTGCTAGCTCTAGACTATAAATTCTTGCCATTGGTGGCAATTTTCCTTCAAAAATCCAATAAACTAAAGATTCCATGTCTTTTGCAACGAAGGCATGCTTTGTGGTGGCTATTTCATGGATATAGCATCCCAAAGTCCAAACACCACACTTAACAGGTGTAGGTCTTGTTTGAGAACAATTCAAGTGTGCTAATGAGTGTGCTTGCCCTGTTACAGTAGTTCTCTAATATGCTAGATCACTCACTTTGAGGACATTTGTTCTATTTAGGAAGACTTTTTGACTTTTCAGATCTCAATGAAGGTTATCTTTCTCATGTAAATAGTGCAAAGCCATTGCAATCTGTACATACCACTCTACCTCCTGATTTTCAGGAAGAAGTTGTGGGGACACACAGGACGAAAATGGGGCTGGACAAGTGCCTCAGGGGCGGTGACGAAATGTTTTCCGCCCTCGTGGACAGTGCGTGATCATAACGTAGTTGCTGTTTAAGCCCAGTACGTGCTGGCATGAGGAAGGGGCTAATTGGCTAAAGTTTCACTTACATGAGTGCCACGTCAAATTACTTGTCCCCTCCTTCTTACGACATCTCCCCTATCCTATATAAGCTTCTGTACTTCCTGAATAAAGTGAGATCCTGCTTGACTAAACTCCCTGTCGCGTCTGAGTGTCTCTCGGGACTCGAGAGGCTGCAAAACAGGCAGACTGCGCACTCACCCACTTCAGGCCCTGTCTACGGACAGAAGACCCCCCACCCCGACAATGACAAAATTCAGTTATAACCATACATTATTAACTCTCAGTGTTAATGGTTTTGACTTCCTAATCAAAAGACACAAACTATCAAATCAGGCCAAAAGACACAGCCCAATAGTAGATGTGAATGAATACTTTCATGTCCTTTGTGCTTGACCAGGTCTTCTTGCTGCCCCTCATTCACGTGCCACACCTACAGGTATGTACCAAAGCCACGATGTGGACAGCTTTTCTCAGCATTCCCAACAAGAAATGTGTTCCTGGATGTGTAGACATTTTCTTCACCCTCCCAAGTGAAATGCGTGCAGTTTGTAACTGCCTTGATCAATTCAAAATATGTCAACTCAGATCAGTGAGAATGAAACAACAGCAGCCACTTGATTGTTTGCTGTATTACTAGTAAAGCAAGAACAAACAGATTCAAATACACTAGGGAAAAAGAATAAAGTGAAAAGGTAAATTAACACAATAAAGACTACAAGGAAAATACAAATAATTGATGAATTAAACTGATAGTTCTTTGAAAGACAAACGAAATTCAAAAACCTTCAGTTAAATTAATCAAAAAATATGACTTAAGAAAATTTATATAAGATGAAAATGCTGCAGATCATCCTTAAATTCTGGAGAAGGAACAAAAATACGTTGAAAACTTATATTCTAATTTATTTTAAAATCCAGAAGAGACAGATACATTTACACACATACATGTATATTATTTTGAAATGCAACTGAGGAGGCTGGAGGAATGGCTCAGCAGTTAAAGTGTTTGCCTAGCAAGCTCTAAGTTAAGTGCTAAGTACCCAAGTTCAATTCCTCAGCACCACATAGGCCAGGCGTGGTGGCACAGTCCTGTAGTCGCAGCACTCAGATGGCTGAGGCAGGAGGATTGTCATGAGTCCAAAGACAGCCTGGGCTCCATAATGAGTTCAGGACCAGCCTGGGCTACAGAGCAAGACCCTATCTCAAATAAATAAATAAATAAATAAATAAAATGCAATTGAGAGAATATATGACATACAAACAAAGCAATGAATACAAATTACATTTAAAAAGTAATATCCTCCTAACAAAGAAGAGCCCTGCACCACACAGAATAAGTACCAAATTCTTTAGGCTCTTAACAAATAAACACCAAGATTTCCTCAACTTTTCCTCGAAAAAGAAAATAAATGAATGCTTCTAAAATGATTTTACAAATGCGTTATCAGTGTTTCCAAAATCAGATAAAGAATCAAAAGAAGAAATACAGACCAATATGCTTGATGAACACAGATGCAGAAATTCTCAAAATACTTGACAATTAAGCTCGAAAGAACATTAGAAAGATCACAGAAATGATCCAGGGGACTTCATTCTAAGGATAAAATATTGATTCCAGATACACAAATCAATGCACATAGAACACTGCTATTTGGGCCTGGAGTGTCCCTGAAAATCCTCATGTATTTGGATATAGTGGGGAAAATACAACTGTGTATTATTGAGAGGTAAGGCCTGCCTGGAAAGGGCACGTGCTTGGGGTTTGACCTGGAGGATTGTTTCAATTTATTGAGATTGGAGGAGGTACCCAATTCAGAGATTTTGGGGGGTAATTGTTGACTGGTGGGCCAGGAATTGAGGGAGGAGCAGCACCCCACCTGGGTTTGGGGAGCCCAACTGGCAGCTTGAATTAAGTGAAGGAAGGACGAAGGAACATCATGAATTCTTCTCGGAAAGGATCTGACCTTGCCTGGGTTTCCAGGTATTGAGTCGGCTCCTGTCACACTTTGTTTTGTCTGCAATGCTCTCAGTAGCTCTCCAGCCCCTGCGATGTGCTTCCACCATTGCCAGCTGCCATGAATGGACTGTGTGATTCCTTCTTTAACTATGGGCTAAATGAATTTTTCCTCCCTTACATTGTGAATGAAGGACATTTTTTCAAGAATAAAAATGTAAGACACACAGTATGTAAGTAAACTTCTAAAAAATTACCTGATAAAACTGGTCAGCAGCTAAAGTACTTGCCTAATAAGGTTTGGTGGTGTACACCTGTAATCCTGGCACTCAGCACGCTGAGACAGGAGGATTATTGAGGGTTCAAGGTAAGCCTGGTCTACATAATGAGTTCAGAACTAGCCTTGATTACAGAACAAAACCCTTACTTTAAAAAATCTGATCATCTCAACAGATGCAGAAAAATATGTCAAAATTCAACATCCTTTAACAATAATAACCCAGAAAATTAGAGATTGAAACATCGCACATCAGTATATTAAGGCCGATGTATATAAAGCTCTTAGCCAACATTTTACTGAATTGGGGAAACTGAAAACATGTTCTATAAAATCAGGCCTAGGACAAGTCCACCATCAATACTTCTGTTAAATATCATACTTAAATTTTAGCCAGAGCAATTAAGCAAGAGAAAAATTAAGTAAAAGCAAATAAGAAATTAAGAAGTTGAAGCATTCTTACTTTTAGATGGTAATTTATATATTTAGAAGATTTAATACTACACCAGAAGAAATTTAGATCTAATAAGTTCAGAAAAATCAGGACAAAAATTGAACATGCAAAATCAATAGCTTTTTAAATACATAAATAAAGAATAAATTGAATTAAAGTCAGGAAAATAATTCCATTTATAAAGTTTCAAAAATTACTTAGGATTAAACCTACATCAGCGGGGGAAAGATTTTTACAAGAGGAAACATTACCAAACACTGAAGAAAGAAATTTAAGATGTTAAAATCAAGAAAGGATGTTGCATGTTCATCAATCACCTGATTTAATACCGCGTTCAAGTTCATATTGCCATAAAAGATGTATAGATTTAAGGCAATCAACACCAACAAAAACTAGAAAAATGCTAAAATCCATACAGAATCATAAAGGACCCCAAATTCTCCAAGTCATGCTCAGCAAAACAGCAAGGTTGGAGATTTCACAATACTCAAATTTAAAATATTCTACGAGGCCAAATGAATAAATAACATGTTACTACTATAGGTAGGAATGTAGACAAGTGTAAAATAAACACATAAATACATCCACATTGTTTTAGCACTCTGATACTCAATTGAAGAACTAGAAAAAAAAATGTGTCTGAGAACTTGTATGGAGCCAACCGTGATGCAGACTAGCTAAAAAAAAAAAAAATCCTAAATAACACAAAAAAGCAAGCGACATCACAACTCTAGATACCAAGTTATATTGCAAATGAAAACAACAACAAAACAGAACAGAATCGGGAATATGCAGAAACTTCAATAACCCTCAGCCACTTGATCTTCAACAAAGAGATCGAAAACATATGCTGGAGAAAAGAAAATCTTTCTTTAAAATGGTGCTGAGAAAAAAGGTATTCACATGACAAAGAATAAAGTTGACCTTTATCTTTCAACTTGTACCAAAATCAAATAAAAATGAATCAAGAACCTTGGTATTGAAATGAAAACACTGATCATGATAGAAAACGAAATAGGCCACACCCTTGAATACATAAGCATAGGCAAGTTCTTTTCTTAATAGAATATTTATTGCACAAGATATAACACCAAGAATCAACAACTGCAATTATGTCAAATCAAAAATCTTTTTCACTGCAAAAGTAGCCATGAGCATCGTGATGAGAGAAATAAATGGGTCGGGAAGAAAGTGCCAACTATTCCCAAGACAATTGGTTAGTATCTAAGATATACAAAGAACTAAAAAAAAAGATTTCTAATAGTAAAAAGCCCAATCAAAAATGGTCAATTAAAAAGAATAGGCAGTTATTAAAAGAAGTATAAGTGGTATTGTGATTTGAATCTGGAACGTCCCCCAAAAGTCTTGTGTAATTTGATATTACACATTATTTATGGAATGATATGCTATTATGAGATGCTGTCCTTGTCTAGAGGGAAGAATTATGGGTGTATGGTGGATTATAGGTTTGTGGTAGAATACAGGATTGTGTATTACAGGCAAGTGGTGGACTCGGGCTTAAACATGGAAGGGATAGAACACCCATGCTGGACCTGGAAGGAGATCACAGGGACAGGACCTAGAAGGGTATCCGCTACTTCCTCTCTTTCTTTCAGGACTTGGTTTCCTGTTTGCAATGCCATAAGACCCTGGCTCCACTATGTGCCTAAACTATCGCCAGTTGCCCATGAATGGACTGAGACCTTCTGAAACTATGAGGTAAAATAAACTTTTCCTCCCTTAACTTCTGCATATTGGGTATGTCACAACAAGGAAAAAGTAACAAGCCAAATGGCCAATAAATACATACAAAATGTTCAGCATGTTTTTTCACTAAAGAAGTGCAATTCAAAATGACACTCAGGTTTCATTGTAACCTAAGAAGAATGGCTATTACAAAGAACTTCAAAAATGACATATGCTTATACGGTTGTAAAGAAAAAGAAATATTTCTATATTGTTGGTAGGGCAATAAACTGATATAACCATTATGAAAATTACTATGGAGACTCCTGAACAAAACTGAAAATAGATGTCCCATTTGACCCAGCCATACTTCTTCTGAGTATCTTTCTAAAAGAGTTAAAAAGCATCATACAATATAATGGATGAATACTCACGTTTGTGGTAGCAAAATTTGCAATTACTAAATCATATAAACAATTAATATGCCTGTCAAAATGAATGGATAAAGAATATGGTACATATGCACAATGTAATACCAATCTCTCATGAAAAAAAGATAAATTTGAGTTATTTGTAGGAAAAAAATGTACCTTCATACTTTTATGCTTAATGAAGTGAATCAGATACAGAACTTTAAATATTATATGGTTTCTCTAATATGATGTATAAATGTATAAATCAGGAAGAAGAAGAGTGATGGAAGAAAACATGGAGTCAGATCCTGTAGAGAGGGAAAGCAAACGTAGGGAGGAGAGAGGTGAGACGGCGCGAAAGGGGAAGAGCCGCACAGTTTATCCTACCAGGTACAGCTGCCCTCCCACCAGGAGACAGATAGCAGAGAGTGAAGTATTTAGCAGAGTGCGTGTTTTTGAAACATGACACTTGAAAAAGTACAAACTCTATAGTGACTCAAGGGGCAATGGCTGGGATAAGACTAAAGAACCCCCTAGATGTAGAGGCTGAAAATTACAGTCATGGCCAGGGACCCAGAAGCAGGCATCGTGGAATGTGTGAGACACCGAGAAATTCAGAGGCTTGCAGTGATAGTGACCTGTGAGATTTGAGGTTGGAGAAGGTACTTTAAGTTCCTGTGTGGGTCCTCTCCTGTCAATTTCCAAAAGCCACTCAGCTCACTGTGGAGAAGGCACTTGTCAAAAACTAGATAACTGGGACAGACAACCACTTGAAACATAGAAAGCACTTTGTCCTTATGGCTGTAGTTTCCCTTCTATGCCACCCACCAGAAATCACTACATTTGTAATTCAAACAGAAACTAAGTAGGAGTATAGATGTAAACTTCTGAGTGCAACAGGTAGAAAATACCACCAGAATGGCACACAGCGGGTGAAGGTACTACTTCCGGCCCAACTTCTGGAGATTGAAGTTGCCAGAAAGAAAAGGGACTTGTATAATAAAGGCATAGGTGTAAAAGGAAGTTCTAGCGTCTTAGACTGGCAAACAGGGCAGAGAGAAGAGCAAAGTTTGGGGCAAAAAGAAGCTAAAATAGGCACTCACCACAGCGTTCCGAGAATACCATAGGTTTTTGAGAACAGCTCTCTAAAGAAGAGAGAATAAATAATCCAGTTTAAAACAGTCATTCTGCCAAACAATAGCTGTCCTGTTTTTTTTTTTTTTTTTTTTTTTTTTTTTTTGGATTGTTTGCTTTTAACTGTTAGGTGCCTCTCTCTCTGTGTGTGTGTGTGTGTGTGTGTGTGTGCGTGTGGTTTGGGTCTCTGTGCACCTAGATCTATCTGTAATTTTTATGCTCTTGTTTGCATCATGTTCCGTGTTGTGTAGTCATGTATGCTGATATCAGCAGTTGTTTGATTTTATTTATCCTTGCTTGGTTTCAGTTCAACAATTTTATACAGCATCCCTATGTTCTTTCTTATTTTTCACAATTTCATCTGTTCCATATCTCTGTTATGTTCCCTAAAAAATCATTTATATTTAGTTTCCTCCCTCAGAAATTTTTGCAATTAGGTTTCTGATTACTTTAAAACAAAACTCTGAATTTTAAGAAGTTAAATTTTATTTAAAATTACACTTAGAGTTAGAATTAGGGAAGTTTCTTTAAATTTTGGCTTATTGTAAAATCTTTTCAACATCTTTATGGTTGGGTAAACAGACAATAAATAATTTGGGTTATAATGCAATCTATCTATCTATCTATATATATATATATATACATATATATATATATATATATATATATATATATATATCAATGTGAAAGTAGAGATTTGTACCCATATAATAAAAATATGGAAGGAGCCTACTCTAATGTTAAATTTATAGAGCTAAAGTTACATGTTGAATGTGTACAACTTAAACAGTAAGTGCTCTTTTCTGCACAATATATATTTTACATCTAAAGGTTAAATATGCAAAATGATAGAACTTTTTTAGTGTCTTGACTTTCTGTATTTGATAAAATTCAGTCCTGCCATTTAAATTTCATCTATTTGTATTGACTTTGACTAAGTAAATAATTTGCTGATGCATAAATGAGAAGCACTTACATATAGGGTAAGAAGCCCATTTGTGGTCAGTAGCATTGCTTCTGAAGCAGAGATCTAAAACTAATTGTTTTAATTTTTCTGTCAGTGCTATTAAACTTTGTAAATTTGCTAAATATGAAATCACATGATTGAAGCGATTTTACTAGATCATCGTCTCATAATTTCTTAAAATAAAAATTAATTTTAAGGTAAAATCTAATGTAATTATAACTGTGATACTAATCATTGCTAGCATCTTGGTGAAATTTGATGTTTTAAAATGCTGGTGTCTCCAGTCAAAGTTGTTTGACTTTTCATATTTATGCTTATGTGTTCCTAATGTTCTATTACAATTATATTCAAGTAAACACTGCACACCGAGAAGTATCATTGTAATAATTCAGATTGGACATTAGTCAGTATTAAAGTATAACTGTAAACCAGCAAGTACATTCTATACAGAATTTAATATTAGAAACCTAAACAAAACTGTATTTGTGTCAATTAAAAGTATAACTAAATAAAAGGAAGCTATGATTTACACTAATTCATACTAAAATAAATGTCAAAATTCATTTTTAAGGAGATAAACTTGATGGTCCCACTATAGTAATGTCATTGTGATTGTTATCCGTAAATGCTATTTGCTCTTGTTATTTATATTTTTGCATTTCCCTTGCCAACTTTTTCTGTGGTTTGGATCTGGTATGTCCCTCAAAAGCCTCACGCACTTATGGATACCATGTACTCTTAGGGTGGGACTTGGCTAGAATGGGCAGGTGCTTGGGGCTTGACCTGGAGGAGTGTGTACTGGTTCCATCCTCCCTTCCAGGCCGGGCTCTGTCCCACCATGCTGTGAGGAGCTCTGTTTCTGGAGCACCAGCTCAGGCTCTGGCTTCAGCTCCGGCCCCATCATGTGATTCTACCATTTCCAGTTGCCCATCTGTGAATAGATTATGAGCTTCCGAAACTGTGATCTAAAGTAAATCTTTTCTCCTTAAAGTTGTGAATGTCAGGCATTCACTCCCAGCAACAAAAAAGTAAGACAAATTTTATAGCTGTTAATCTGTTAGCAATTTTTAAAAATGTGACTTTTGACAGTATGTTAAAATGATAAGCCATCATCTGCAGAACAGATAGAATATGATATGAACGCCCAATGCTGGTCACAATTAACAGAAGAGATAGCAATTCTCTGGTAATTCTTTATATTTCAAAAGGCCCTAATATAGAAAGGGATTGTAACAGTTAGGGTCAAGATCTACTGTTCCTCCTTCAATACTGATATAAATGGCCTTCAATGAATGAGGCTTAAAACCACTGTTAACAAGATAGCAGAGCTAAGAGGACAAAATAAAAATTAGCCCTTGCCTTTCAAGAGAAGTCTGGACGCAGTATACGACAGGATCCCTCTAGAAAGAACCTGTAAATCCAGTGAGTCACCGAGGCCTTCAAGCAGAGGCATTGTTGGAACATATGGGGCAGGAGCTAACCAATGTGTACTCATCAAAAAAAGATAGTCATTCAAGAGGAAGTGCCTTTTATGTTTTTAATGAAAGTCATATTTTCAAGCAAGGCCATAACTCATCGTTGAAAATGACTTGGTTAGTAGAGAGAACAACGAGAGCCAGGAGGTCTCTCATATGACTTCCAAAAGTAACTTCCGGGAAGTCATAACTGACCTTGTCAACAACATATAGGTAAAATAATTTTGATTAACGTAGATCTTATTTTGACATGATCTTTAAAACCCAGCAGAAAAATATAAGCCAAAGTAATGTAATTAATAATATAAATAAAAGAGCCAAATTATATACAAAAAGGGACTTCAAGATTACACCAGCTGTTATTAAACTTTCAATCACAACTGTAACATGTTATTCTAGAGTTGTAAGAAATCTAAGCATATAAATCTTACTAGATTTTCCAGAATGTGACTTTCAACCTATCTTAAGATATTACTATGTCATTTTGAGGGTGCATCCAAGTATTTCTTAGATAAATATTGAGATTTAGCTTCTTGTACAAGTCTGCTTATAAAACCAAAAGTGGCCATGTAAAATACTCTAGCTACTGAAAATCATGTTTCTGGTTTAAACTAACTCTATTATCCACTTTAGGCATTGTGTGTGTTATAGGTTGGATTTGGAATGCCCCCCCTCCCACGGCCTCATTTATTTAAATATTGCAGAATAGCTACTGAACTGTGTGCTGTGGAGAGGCGAGGCCTGGTAGAAAGTGGTGGAACACTGGGGCTTGGCCTGGAAGAGGTGGGTCACTGGGGGTTGACCTGGAGGGGGCAAACACTGGGGACAGTATTTACAAGATAATGTCACGGCTCCACTTTTTCTCCCTCACTTGGCTTCCTGTCTGCCTCCTAGTATTCCTCCACCATGCACTTCCACCATTGCCAGCCACCCATGAATGGACTGAGACCTTCTGAAATTGTGAGCTGAAATAAATCTTTCCTCCCTTAATTCATAGATGTTGAATATTCTCTCAGAGCAGCTGAAAAGTAACTAAGATAGTGTATCATCTGGAGCCAGTCATTAAATAATTTTGGGTCCATAAATCATCAGCCAAACCCTAAGTTCTAAATCCTATAACAATTAATTGATTTTATAGTCCAATATTCATATTAAATATAGGTATTTTTAGTTTATTTATTCATTGACTATTACTATAAGTAGATTATAAATAGATTTTTATTAATAAAACACAACAAAAAATTTACACATATTCTTACTCTTCTGTGGAAACAAAACCATACGTCAAACCTCAAAGAGAGTAAGAGCTAGTTTATTCTAGAGGCAATGTATGACCAGTGGCCCAGGAACATATGTTTACCTTTCTCCAAATAGCATGTTTTAATGAATTATCAGTTACATACAGCCTTTATAATTACAGAACAGAAGAAACTCATAAGTCAAAACACTTTTTAAGAAGCATGTAGGTTGGTCATCCTGAAGCTGGGAAACCTTTGCAATAGGCCTCAGATGCTATGTGATGACATTCTCAGTGCTCAGACTGTTGGAAAGGATGGGGATCTGCCTTTTCAGTTTGAAATGGTTACTTAGTAATCAATCACAGGAGTGTTGTATATGGTACACAGGGAAAATGACCGTATGGCCATTAAACTAGGCTAAACCAGCCTGAAGATAATGTAGCTATGAAATTTTCCATTTTATCCACTAATCTAATCAATCAATCTACTTTGTAGGATCCTTGATGTAGGAATAGTGGGTTTGGGGGGAACTTCCTTTCACATTCCATCTGCTGTACTTGGGTAAACATCTCAAGACAATAGAGGTTAATATTAAAAGCTATTCATCATTATTTTACATTTATTTTTGACTCCAACTTGTTAAACACCTTTAAAATTTATATCTTTCATGCTTTTCCAGCTCTGTAGCAAGCAGATGCTCACCTGTGCTAGTAAAACAAATGTCGTATCCAACGTTGTATTCCTGAAAACTATACCAGTGTACAAGATGTAACATACTGTTAAATTCTGTCTTAAACCTCTATAACATTATAAAAATTCTATCTTATGTCTCCTTTAAGTCAGTCATATTTAGGTTCTTGGCTAGAAAGCCAATACACACTCTCAGCCTGAAGCAGTATTAATATATAAAGGAATGCCAATCCCTCTGTGTCTCTTATAAATAAAGTATCAAAGGCTCACATATGAGGAATGAGATGGAACAGAAGAAACAAGAAAACTGATCATTTAAAAATTGTGCTTTTGATAAAGGCTGCACCTTCAGGATACAGACCTGATTGAAAAAAAAATAAATTAACAAGGGCCTGGAGGACAACCTGTAACTGGGCCCTGGGCTCAAATCTTTCACCTGTAAATTGTGCTTTCTCCTATTACTCCTATCATCTGGAGGCTTCGTTGTTAATTAGAAATGCACATCTGCACTTCAAACACAGGTAAACGGTGTGTAGTTTAACATAGCTTAGCAAGGGGGAAAAATAAATAAAGGTAACTGGTCTTAAAGACATGCTGTGAGTATTGAAGGGATTATGTCAAATTAAGGAAATTAGGAAGCACACCTAAATTAGGGTTTTTGAACCATGCCTAGATTGGGAATCAATAACCCACCTAAATTAGAGTGTGAGTGATTTTTGGGCTGGCCAGTGAGAGAACACCCACCCGGATGTGGGAGGGCCAACTGTAATTCCAACAGTATAAAAGGAAGAAGAAAGATTGTTACAGCTTCTTCTTCTTCTGGGAAAGCTCCCGCCTTCGCAATTATCTCCGTACACCAACTTGCTACACACTGCAGATCTTCAGCGCAGATTCACTCCTGTCTTGACTTGTGCCTGTTTGCCTGTTGCTGCTCTTCAGTCACTGATTGTCAGGCTTCGGACTTCACTTGAGATCTGCAGCAGGCTCTCACATCACCAGCTGTCTGCAGTCCCAGAAGGGAGATCTACTTCACAGCTGAGCAGCCATCTTGGCCTAACTCTGTCCTTGGATTTATATGCCTTCCTAATATATTCTTTTGTTATAAAATCTGTAAATTCTGTCTTTGAAAGAACCCAAACTAATACACATGCCCAACACCTGCTCTTACTACCTATATTAGCCATCCCTTATGAATGCGCCATCATTGAAAAGATCTATGGCCATTTATTTGAAAATTGGATCCCTTATTTCCATGGATTACACATGTCACAAATGTACATTCCCAAACCTTCATAAATATATCCAGCTCTGTCTGTAAACTTTGCCTTCACTTCTGTCTCATAAGGGCCCACACTCTATTTGAATATGCAATTTAATTTTTGTCTAATAAATATTTTATGATCCTCTTAATGAGCAGTCCTGAAAATTCTTTCTCTGCAATGTGATTCAGTGAACTTACTCTTTGGGCAGAGTGGATCTAAGTTTCCATGCCCTTTTGGATCCTGCCTGGGGAGATACATACTATATATATATATATATATATATATATATATATATATATATATATTCACAAAAATAAAATCATGTCAGGGGTTGTAGGCACTGAGGGATGCAGGGTTCCCCAGTATTGGAGAATTTACTGGAAAGTAAGATCATAGAAAAGGCAGCTGGCTATAACTGACCACCACCCAGATCTACTTATTGGATAAATATTAAGTAGTTAAAAGACAATAAGGTGACCCTGAACACTCTAGAAGACATATTTGGCAAATATCTAAAAGACATAGATGTAGGAAAACACTTACTTAATAAGACACCAAAAGCAAAAGCAATAGCCCCATTATTAACAAATGGGATTATGCCAAATTAAAAAGTTTCTGCATGGCAAAGGAAATTATCAACAGTGTAAAAAGAGAACCGACAGGCTGGAAAACAGATTTTCACCACCAATACCTCTGATAGGAGGCTCATAACAAGAATATACAGGGAACTGAAGAAAAGGAAGCCCCTCAAAACCCTATAAAAATGGGAAAAAGAAATGAATAGGCAGTTCTCAGATGAAGAAGTTTAAATAACCAATAAATACATGAAAAGATGTTCAACATCTTTGGCCATAAGAGATATCCAAATCAAAACATCTCTAAGATACCATCTAACTCCAGAGAGATTGGCATATATCAAGAACACAAACAATCAGTTCTAGGGAGATTGTGGGGAAAAAGGAACCCTCCTGAATTGCTGGTGGGAATGTAAACTGGTACAACCTCTGTGGAAACTACTATGGAAGATTCTCAAAAGACTGGAAATAAATATTCCCTTTGATCCACTGATACATCTTCTGGGAATATTACCCAAACAGTTAAAAACAACACATAACAGAGGTACATGTATACCCATGTTCATAGCAGCACAACTAACAATAGCTAAAATGTGGAAGACACCAAAATACCCATCAACAGACCAATGAATACACAAATTGTGGTATTTATACACAATGGAATACTACTCATCTATAAAGACAGATAGCTTAGAGGCTTTTGTAGGTAAATGGAGGCAACTTGAAACCATCATGCTGAGTGAAGTGAGTCAGAGGCAGAAGGTGAAATATCGAATGGTTTCTCTGATAGGAGAGACCCAGATCCCAGATCACAATTATCTCACAGAACTTAAAGTGAAAAATAAAAGGAATGGGGGGCAGGGGGGTTCTTGGAGTGGGTAGGGGGTGGGCTGAAAGGAAAGTGGGGAAGGTCTTGTTACCTTGACTAGATATGTATGTGCACAAAATGCCCAACACCAATGTAAACCTTAAATTTTGCACTTATACATATCAATAAAAATGGGAAAAAAAGGAAAGTAAGATGGGGTGTTAAAAACTGTTAAAGAGAAACATAAAATCTGCGCTTGTAACTTGTAGATTCTGAATCTTTTAAAGGTAGGCTGACTGTTCTAGGAAAAAGTTAGGGGCAAAGATTAGAGGTGACAGCTGGCAAGGAAGGGCAAATGAATCACGAGAAGATTTTTATTCTTTTCAAATACTACTACCACTAATAACACATTAAAATAGACACTTTTACACAAATATCCATATGAATAATTAGGTAAATAAGTATCAAATGCTATCACTTTTGTGTTTTCATCTTGGCTTTCTTTAATTAATAATTTCCAGTCCTACAAATTCCTTTCAAATGCATTTTAATTTCACAAATAGCTCAACAAAGCAAAATTAGTGTTGATATCTCTGTTTCACAAACAAATATACTTATGATTTTATCGACATTTTGATTCATAATAGATATACTACAAGGATTCAGATACTGCAGGAAGTTAAAATTATATGCTAAATGCTCAAGCACAAACACATATGTCATTGATTATTGAATGAAATATCAACTCTAAAGCTAGGTACAATTAACACGATATTACATAAACCATGTTATTTTTATGGTGTAGAGTGTTTTTACTTTGCCTCTTTTCTATTATTATTCTATGCACTTCTTTTTACTTTCTGTGTTAGATTGGCTGTTTTAGAATTGCTGTTAGGAATTTGACGAGTTATCAAGATTTTCTTGTAGTACACTTCTTGCCAAAGAGCTGATGGTCAAATACATGTTGCAGTCTGCTTTAGAATGTGGTGTTCCACTTATTCCAGAAAGAGATCTGTCAGTGATCTGTCAGTGCTCAGTACCTGGAAACTTTTGGATCATGCTCATATGGTTATAATACATACACGTCATTCGGATTTTTACCTTTCCTTAAATCATTTCTTAATCATCTTTGGAGACATGTATAAGCAATATAGAAAAGCATGTGTAAAGATGTTACTGATTTTTTGAGCTTTACAAGCTGAAGCTTTATTCATATACACATGTGCTTACATACTGTGTTCAGGGCTTGTAAGGCATGAGCAGAAGACAGTAGTGAACTCCCCATTAGTTGCTTCCTTCCGGGCTCATCATTCTGTACTGAGCAGTCTGCTGGCTTTGCCATCAAGATGTTCTTGCTATTAATACTAAGCTTATTTTTCCGCATTAAATACTGAGTTACACTTCTGTAGTGTGTGCAGACACTGAGCCCAGACCACTCCATCTCGGGGAAGGGACCAGCTCCCCCCCCCGCCCCCCAGTGCCCCTCCGAAGTCTTGTGAAAACATCTGCCACTTTGGGCCGTGCCATAGGGAACTTCACAATAAGAAAGGTAGTTCTTCAAGATTACATGGCCCTTGACCTGCTCACCACGTTGCAGGGGGCACATGTGTTGTATTTCGTGTAGAATATTGTGGATATATCCCAGAACACAAGGAGGAAGTATTCCAAGCTCTTAAGGAAGTTTTTGCTATCCAGGTCCTGACAAGCACCTATTAACCACCTAGTGGGAATCACTAATGTGAAAATGGAGGTAGATAGTCACATCTCCTGCCTGCACACTAGGAGCTCTGGTTGTTGGATGTTGCTCTCTATAGTACTGTTAGATATTTTAAATAAATTTTTTGTGCTGCATGCTTGCTCAAATTAAATTTTACATTATTCAAATGTTCTTAATGCTACATTATTTCATTTATTCTATGAAACTCAACTTGTAAATTGCTGACAAAGTTCCTGCAAAAGTAATTGTATGTATTTCAAATAGTAGCTAATAAGCTCAACCAGCTTCTGAGCATCTTTGGAACTATGCAGTGTCTCTAAGAGATTTGTGTGCCTTAATATCTTACCAAAAACTTAAATACGCTTCAGCTTTCCTTTGTGATTATGGAAAAAGTGCTAGCCCTGTGCAAATTGGCAGTTCTGAAAAGAGTATTATATACTCATCAAGATTCTATTCAGCATAGACATTTCTAAAATGATACTGATCATCATTTCATGTATATAAAATTATCTGGGGATCTTTCCAAAATTTGAACTGCAATTTTATAGGTCTGCAGGGAGATATGAGATTCACTATTTTAAATAATTCCTCAATAGAAAAACTTCTGACCAGAGATATACTTTGGAGGAATTAAATCCTAGGAGACATAGAACTGAATGAGAACTAGCTCAGGGTTAAATAGGGAACTAAAACAAGAATAATTTATTTCCTTTTAATATGACTTTGGCTTATTTATACGGCCCAAAGATCTGAGTTTCAGGTATTTCCCTCCAATCATAATCCTCCTTTGTCAAAACCCAGTGTTATTATAGAGAATATTAAACTACAGCATCAAGACAACTGTTATTTATTCAATATCATTTGTGTACTGCTTAGTACTCTACTTGATTCTTTCTCTGTATTATCACATTCATTATTTAGTCAAAGTAATTTTATCACTTTCCTGATAAGGAAGTTGAAGCTTGAGGCGGATAAACAACATTCTGAATCAACAAAACTAGTCAATATTGTATAGCAAACGCGAATTTCAATCCTCCGTCTTAGACTTACAATGCGACTAGATGACTGTTACATTGAGTTGGAATAGAAGCCTAAAAGACCGTTTTAAAAGTTGGCAAAAGCTTTAATTTGTCACTAGCACATCAATGTTTCACAAGTTTTTAATAACAGAAGGGCTTTCCGGGATTTAGACTGCTGTTCTCCTCGTGTTGTATTTAGCGTCTCAGTGATCGATGCCATAATGAAATTACTTTGTACATCTATTTAATATCATTATTCTGCAAATAGATTGTTTTACTGAAACAAGCTATTTCTCATAATCTATCACTGCTATATTTATATTATTGCAAAAATGAAAACACAATGTTACCTACCATACATAAAAAGTAACTAACAGTTAAAAATATAATAATTTTTTAAAGTTATTCCTAGGATCATGTAAAAAACCTCATAAACCACAATGATATACTTGCAAAAAATGAATATGTTAACCTGGCAAAGAAAATGCTAAGAAATATGTTACCTGTATATGTTCATGATAAAAATTCATCTATACATTGATTACATAGAACTTGGGAAATCGGTGTATATACCTACTGTTTTTTTATATGTTTCCTCCTGTCTCCCTCCTTCACCCTGATCCTCCCATCCCACACCCTCAAGTCTCCTGGCTATCTTTGAGTGGTCTATCTCCATGTTTCCTATCTTCTGTCTTATAATTTGTTTTATTCATTTATATTTTGGATTTCCCATAGAAGTAAGACCATGCAATACTTAAAATTTTACATCCAGTTTCTATCGCTAAGCATTACGGCCTCTCTTTACACACATGCGCTTCCAAATGCGTCAAATTTATTTTCTTTATGGTAGACAATACCACATTTTCTTTATTCTTTCATGTGTTGATGGACATATAAACTGTTTCCAGGATTTATTTATTATGAATTTCGATGCTATAAACCCGGGCATGCACATGTCCCGGTACTATAATGTCTTTATCTGTTTTGAAAAGACACCCAGGAGAGACGCAGCTGGGTAAAATACGATTTCTATTGTCAGTTCTCTAAGGAATGTCCACACTAATTCCTACAGTGATCGTATTCATTTATATCCAATAAAAACTGTAGAAACATTCTTTGTTCTCCATACCTTTGCAATATTTTTTCACTTCTTGTTAATATTCATTCTTATCAGAATAAAATGGAATCTCACCATTGTTTTGAGTTGCATTTCTCTGATGGCCACAGAAGTAGAAATTCCAAATAAATTGCCTAAAATGTATCTCAAATTTAGTAGAACCAAAACTTTTATAATGATCAGAGAAGATACTAATACAATTGAAAAAATTAAAGAAATGAAAAGCCGATTCTTCCAAAAGATAAATAAGATCAATAAATATCTAACTAAACTCATGAAAAGAAAAAAGACATTCATCAACACAATTTAATAGGAAAAAAAGGAAAAGTTGCAATGAATAGCAACAAAATCCAAAGGATTATAAGAAACTGCCTTGAAAATTTCATACTCAAGTGATTTAAGAATGTAGAGGAAATAGATAAGTTTCCAAACACATATCAACTATCGAAACTAAATCAATAATATATAAAATTCTTGAATAGACTAAAACCAGCAATAAAATAGAGGAAGCAATAAAAAGTACTTTAAACTAATAAAAGCCCAGTTCCCAGAAAATTCGCTGCAAAATTCTACCAGAATTTGAGGGTAGATCTAACGCCAACAATAGTCAAACTTTTCCGATAAATGGAAGGAAAAGGAAAACTAATTTCTCAAAGACAGCATAACCTTAATGCCAAAACCAAAGATCCAAGAAAAAGGAAAGCTACAGATAAATTTCTTTCGTGAAGATAGGTATAAAACAACTCAAGAAGATATCCACTAACAGAAGAAACAAGTCATTAGAAAGTTCATACATACGATCAAGTGGGCTTCATGCCTGGGATGTAGGAATGGTTCAACATATGCAATGGTTCAACCAATAAACGCAGTGCATCATAATAGCAAAGATAAAAAGCATATAAATATATCAATAGATGCAGAAAAAGCCTTTGGCAAAGTCCAAATCCAGTCATGTAAAAAGTTGAAGAAAATAGAAGTACCTTATCTCAAATTGATACAAGCCATTTATGACAATCCTGCCAACATGGTTCTAAATGAGGAAGAACCTGAAAACATTCCCTAACACATTCCCGCTGCTGTCACTCTTGTTTAACATAGTACTTGAATCTTTGGCCAAAGTAATCAGGCAAGAGAAGGAAATGAAAGGAATATGAATGGAAAGGGAAGAAGTTAAACTAAGAAATACTTTGTAACAACACCGATACACAAGCAATATGGCTCTTGCGCTGTGCCTCATACATCACAAACAAATCAAAATTTATTAAATGCAACATGGGGGGGGGGGGCACCCTAACCATCATTGCATTAATTTGTTGGTGATTTTCATTGTATTTATTTATTTTCAAGTTGATATTTTAAAAACTAAACCTGCTTTTAAAAGTGAGGGCCAATTTGGATGAGGGGAGGTGTGATCTACAAAGGAATGTTTTTGCTTTAACTCCTTCATTCTGACTTTCTTACTGTCTGCCTGCTTCCTGGCTCCAATTGGTTGATCATATTTCCTCCAATAGGCCCTTCTGTTATGCTCTTAATGCTTGGAAGGCAGTTTACCAGTAGCTAGACCCTTTGAAACCATGAGCCAAATATATATCTTTTCTCCTTAAGTCAAATGTCACATACTTTGTTCAAGCAGTGAAAAAGTGACTAAAACAGGGCAGAAAAGGATGATATTTTTATATAAAAAGGTACATTTTTATTGTTTTAAATAAACACATATACACATAAAGATGATATTTTACTTCTAAAACTCAGACATTTATATATGTGTGGATTTATTCTAGATAAAGTATGTGAAATTGATACAATTATTTACAATAGTAAATATATTGACAGTAAATATTAAAATGGTGTTCATTTTGTTTTTATGAAGCACTTAATAAAAATAAATGTCAAAAAATCAAATTATAATTTCACTTTTAGTTTAATGTGGTTTCTTCAATTTTATTTTAGTAACAATAATCAGCACATATAACATACGTAACCTTCAATTAAATTTTATGTGTACACTAAGTACTGTTGATTACAAGTACAATGTTGCAGAGTGGATGTCCAGAGTTAATCCATCTTGTTTGACTGCAATTTCATGCTTGTTGATTAACTCTCCATGTCTACTTCTTCATTTTGTGAAAGTTAGCACTTGATTATTGTTTCTACAGATTTGACTGTTTAGATGACTCCTGTAAGTGGAATATATTAGGATTTATGCTTTATTAACAGTATTATTTTATCTAGCACAATATCCTCATGGTTCATTTATTATGCAAAATATTGCAGAATTTTTTCTTAGTAAAATCTGAGTAATAATCCCTTGTATGGATATATCACATCTTCATTCACTTATCTTTTCATGGATATTTAGATTGTTTATATATGTTGGTTATGGTGAGTAATATTCCAATGGACATAAGAGTGCAGATATCATTTGAAAATACTAGTTATGATATGAATATGCTTTATATCGAATGGTACAATAGATTATATATATGGATTATATATAGATTATGCATGTATACTTTTTATTATATATACTTTTTATTGCCAATACAGATACCCAACATCCATAATTTAAAGAGAAAATTTTTGTTTTAGCTTACAGTTTCAAAAGGTCTCAGCGCATTCACTATTGGCTGTCAATGGTAAAAGCATATGGCAGAGGCCCAGCCAAGGAAATAGCTGCTAACAGCATGGCAGACAGGAAGCCACATGAGTGAGGAAGAGCAGAGCTAGTATACATCCTTCCAGGTTGTGCTCCAGTGATCTGTCCCTTCTGCATCAAGCCCCAGTGATCAGCCCTTCTGGATTAAGCCCCAGTGCTCTTTTTCTTCTGACGAGGCCCCACCTCTTAAAGTTGATGGCTCCATAGGCATTCCACAACATACAAATATGTGAGGCTTTGGGGGACATTTCAAATCCAAACCATAACATTCTGTGTCTGTCCTTCAAAAGACCAGTGTCCACCTTCTTATGCAAAATGCATTTAGTCCTTTCCTAGGAGTTACCAAAGTCTTAATAGTTCCAGCACTGTTAAATTGGCCAAGTTCAAAGTATCCTCTGAGACTCAAGGCAAACTCTTAGTTGTAAACTCCTATGAAAATTAAAGATAAACACTTCCAACATATGAAGCATTCCCATTCCAAAAGTGAGGAATAGCAGGACAGAAAGCAAGCATACCAAATCATATTCCAAACTCAGCAAAACAAGAATTGAATCCCATATCTCCAATATCCTTTAGCTCTGTGGCCAGCACTTGGAGTAAACTGTGGACAGATGTCAGCTCCAAAGGGCTTGAGTGTTTCCATCCCTACAACAGTGCATCTGGCTTCAAGCTCTATGGCTTCTCTTTTAAGCTGGCTCTGCTCATAGCCTGTGGCCTTCCTCAAAACATAATCCACATTACTGGCTTCTCCAAATTTCTGGGTCCTTCACTGAGCTTTAGGCTTCTCCTTCACAACTGTACGCACTGCTCTCCCAGGGCCACACAGCCTAACCTCCCAGGCCTCTTCTGAAATCGGATTGGAAGCTTCCATGATGACGTAACTCTTGCATTCTGCGTGCCTATGAAATCAACAGTTACATTGGTGATGCCAAGTGCTGCCACTGATTGGAAAATAATGTAGCCCCCCTGCCTTTGGCTGCAGCAGTGTTCAAAGTCGTGAATGGTTAAAATCTAAGTGGCTAAACTGGCAAATATTTTCTCTTTGGCCCTACAGGGTGCCCCGGGGTACTCTTCTCAGAACATTTTTTTTTTTTTGCCTTTCTACCTTAGATTCAGTAAAATGCACAGTCTTGCTGATTTCTAGGTATCTTCAAGGTGTCTTTTCTACAATCCTGATCCCAAGTGCTTGGATTGTTTTCAATGCTAATCTGCTTAACAACTATGTGCCTTTCTGCCCTACCTTTGAAGCCTCTTTCAGTCTGGCAAAAATGCAAACATTTTACACTTTTTCTTCCATTTTTTCTGCTTTTCAGTGTAGAGCTAGATAAAGGCCACAAGATGTACTCATGTGACACCCTGAATATTAAACTGCCTTGCTATTTTCTCCATCAGATTAAGTAGTCCCTTACCTTTCGTATTAATTTCAGGCAAAATCTTAGCAAAAGGTCAAAATGCTGACAGGCTTTTTGTGCCAGAGTGCAGAAAACAATGTTTTTAGACCAATTGTCAAAATAGTTCTCCTTTTCATCTGAAATTTCTTGAACCCAGGCCATCCAATATATAGTTCTCTTGAAATTCTGATCTTCTGAGGTCCAATTAGGTGTGTTCCACAAGACCCAGCTTATGTAGTAATGAGGAGTTAAACTCAGTTGCATAGCACTTGCTAGAAAAGCACTTTAACCTGCGAGCCATTCCTCCAGCCCTGCATTATTTTCATTTCTACAAACACTGTGGCAGTAAGCTGTAGCTTCCAGTCATCATCCACAAAATCATAGGATAGTCCATCAGTTCTCTTCAGGACAATGTACTGACGAACTATGAACTTTTTAAGTTAATAGTGTATTTTCTATTGACAATATTTTCAATTTGTATTGCATTTATTTGAATATACTATAATTTGATGAATACATGTACTCATAAAATACAAAATAAAATTTTATAGAAAACTATAAATTTATGAATTATGCTTGTTCATGTCACTGATAATCATGTAAGCATTGATAGCCCACACGTAGAACGTATAGAAATGTGTAATAATAATTAAATTCAACTATGTTTGATTTTGTTTGAACTGTTAATCATATTAAAATATATAACATTACAAATTGCTATAGTTTGAATTTAAACCATTTCCTCAAGTTCATTTGTTAATAAGTTTGGTCTTCAGCCCAAGGAAGGTAGTAGAAAGTTCTTTTGGTTATTGGAAGCATCATCTCAAAGAGGAACAGGTGACATTTGTCGCTTTCTCTCTTCTTTCTTGCATCTATCTTCAAACAGGTTGCACCACCATGTGCTGCCCGTTATCACATCTACACTATCATAGGTCTACGGCAATAGGGCCAATCATTGATGAACTTAAACCTCCAAAAATATCAGTCCAATAACTCTTTTGTCTCTACATGTTAATTATGTTAGATTTTTTTCCAGAAAAAAACACTCCAATTTTATTTTTTTGATGTGGTGACATCGAACGTATTTTTATTTAACAGTTTGTTTGAATTTTCCCCGATTACTAAAGGATAGCCTTGGTGTTGCTGTGGATGTGGATTTCAGGAGAATATTTCCAGGTTCTTGTGTGCAATAAATAAAGAATTGGAAGTAGCCAGACGACCTGGTGGCAAAAGCTTGTAATCCCCATCTTCTAGGAAACTGTGACAAGAGTATTGCAAATTGAAGCTCAGCCTGTGTGTCTCAGTGAGATTGTGCCTCAACATCAAACTAAGGAATGGGCTGGAGATATAACTTATTGCAGATGCCTCGGGTTGAACCTCCAGTGTCAAGAAAAACTATTAGACATGCATATGTTGGCAAAAGAATTAGAGCAAAGTTTATTAAAGCAGTAATACACTCAAAGCTTGCAAAATGAATGAGCTCATACCAGCAAAAGGAAATGACCTGTGAGCATCAAAGAGGCAGTGTGCAGGGACTTTGTTGTCCCCTCCAGTTCCCAGGCACCTCTCTTGAGGCAGGATGATTGACAGGGTGGTAATTCACACCAATGGAATCTACTGCATATTCACCTGCTAATAATTAATTGTTATAATTTTATGCCTGAGATGCAATTTATATTCATGGACTAGATGTTACTCTGGCATGTAGGGAGGTCTATCTTGCCTGTGTACTACTGCAGATTTCTCGTGGAGACTTCAAATGTTTTACTCTACATATTTTAATCATCATTTGGTACACAAGCCTCGGAGTTTCTGGTTGGACCTTGGAAGTATTTCCTAGGGTGGAGTGGTGAGGAGGTAATTTCATGGACCCAATTGTGCTGTCTGTATTTTTGGTGACTTGGCCAGTCTCATAATTTCTAAGACAAGTTTTGCCTTGTTATTATGGGCGTCTGACAAATCATTTGCGGCTGTTCTTTGAGATGAAGTCTTAACGTTGACTTAGTCACTCAGTCTTCTACATTAATATTCTATATCATTCTCTTACATTTTCACCATACTGCATATCAAAGAAAATTATCATGGTAGATTGCTATATTTTTCTTACGTGTTGCAGTTCAGTAAACCACCCAAAACTTCAGAAGTTAAATCAGTCCTAATTTTTTTCTTGATTCTTCACTGCAGCAATTTGAGGACATCACAGCTGAAACTCTACCACAGTGTTTCACATCACAGCAGAAACTCTGCTTCTGGGTTCAATATATACTCAGTTAATGCTTATTTGCCCTTAACGATCTTGTATACATGTTTAGGACATCAAATGTAATGGCTGAAAGGTTTTCACCTATTTCTCCTTTTTATCATTTTCACGGAAAAGTCTTCAAGATTGCTGCCTGAGCTGCTTCACAAATTGATATCGTTACGGAGATACATAGTGGAAACTGTGAATTATCTTAATGCATTGCAATTTACTTGTCAAAGAAGTCATCTGATTGCATGTGGGAACAAGAAAACTCCACCAAGTGGTGGTAGCTAATAAAAATAATTTGTGACTATGTCTAATCTCCACCATTAATCATTGTATTATTCCAGTTCTCATTTTTCTTTTGGCCAGGCTTGGTTTCTTACCACAGCTATTCCTAATTTGATGGTCAAAACTAAATGGGGATGGGGAATACAGCCGTATAGTGAATGCAAAAATATGAGAATAATTTCTACTTCAGCTTTTATACAAGAGAAAACAGAACTGTATTTTTTGAAATCCAAGAATTCAGCTTAACATAGCGGTAAGTTTAAACCTTTAATTTGTGGTTAGATGTGTATCTCAGTACTATCGTGCTTGTATACCACGATCAAAGCCTGTGGTATAATTCTGAGCATCAGTAATGTAATAAAAAATAAAAACTTTACTTTTTGAAATGTTGAAGCGACACAGGAAAATGTAATTTTTTAAAAATATGTTTTGTCTTTGAAACATAGTAACTAATTAGTGAGGTTTATAGAAATCTTTCCTCATGTTAACAGAATGCACTAAGCAAATTCCATGGCCATGTATCCAACCTTCCTATTTCATCATTTTCTGTGGTCCTAGGGGTCCACCACAGAGCCCTGCATAGCCTTTGTAAGTACTCTGCCACCGAGCTACACCTATAGGTCTAGAGGGCTTTTCTACATATAGAGCAATCTTTCTACCACTGGACTGACACACAGAAAAAAATCAAAACATATCATTCACACTGCCAGGCAAAAGGCCAGCATTTTGCTTTCTGCTTTATTTTGGTATTTAACCTAACAGAGAATTTTTAACTTTTACACAATCCTACAGATGTGTTCTACAGTTCAACTATTATTTAACTACTCATGTTATTACTTGTTGTTCCATACTGAGAATAAATATACAATTAACTCATTTAAATAATTCATTTTTTGATTTCAAAATCACATGTTCCTATGAAAGCTGTTAATCGTGGCTGTCAAATTGACTGGATTAATAGAAGCCTATGAAATTATTAAAATACGCTTTTGTGTGTGTCTGTGGGGAAGTTTTCAGAGTTGATTGCCATGTTGGCGAGAAAATTAAGGGGGTAAGATCCAGTCCAACTTTAAGTGGCACCATACCGTAGGCTTGCAGTCTATATGGAGCCAAACAAGAGAACATAAGAAGCTCACTTGCACTTCGAAAGCTCCATTTTGTACGATTAGGTGAACTTTTTACTACTCTCATTCTCAGACCACAACTCCTTCAACCATTCAATGTGAATTTACATCAGTGACTTCTCATGGAGCTTCCAGGCCTTAAAGCCTCAGATTGGATTGGCAATGCGTAATTGGTGATTTTCATGCTGTGGCTTCAAGCTCTTAAACTGATTAGTTCTTGCTTTCCAGCACATGTGTGGTCACTGTAGATTATCCCATTGTAGATTATTCCAATATAAATTAATTTTGTTGATCTACGAAACCCTAGCAAAGAAGCCATTCGTTTAAGAAAATCAATTTAAGGTCTTGACAACACAATCTAGTGAAACATTATATACTTTTATTCAAGAAAGCCATTTTATAGTCCTCTTAATTTTTTTGTGTTTTTATTAGAACACACACTGCCTCCGTCTTGTAATATTTTCAGAGCCAGCTGCTTTTCCAACTTCCTCAGAGCATGTGCAGAGTAGAAATATGACCAGCCTGATGAATTACAGCTCCTAACTCTGCTGCTGAAATGTGTGCAGTTCAAAGATGTTTGGAATTTATTAAAACCTAATGATTTAAATGTAAAGATCAACATGTATAAATATCTGTAAGTCAGTGTCTTAAATATTTTGACATTTAAAAAAACCTGCAGTAGTCTGTAGTAAATAGGATCACTGGTTAAGGTACTAGTTGTTATGGGTTGAGTTGTATTCGTAGAAAAGGACATATTCTAGTCCTAATATCCAATGACTGTGAACGTGATATTTTTTGAAATACGTCCTTTGAAGATATCATCAAATTAAGATGAAGTCATATGAGGTTAGCGTAAGGTTAAATGGGACCCACATCCTCTGTCACTAGTATCTTCATAAGAAAAGGGGAAAATAAGGCTTGAGGGTATAGCTAAGTGGTTAAAGCCCTTGTCTAGTGCGCACAAGTCTTTGGGCTAAATCTGCCAGTGCAACATAAAAAAATTTGCTGGGTGTCATGCTTGTAATTCAGCACTCAAAAGCCCAAGGCAGAAGGACTGCCATGAATTTTAGGCCATCCTGGGGTGCATAGTGAGTCTAGAACCTACCAGGACTAGATAGCAAGACTTTGTCTCAAAAAAAAGTAAAAGGTTTTTTTTTCCATATTTTGCTATATTTTTGTTGCTATTCTTGGTTGGATTCAGAGACGAGGCATCATGATTTACCTACTGCGACTGCGACCCATGCGAGGAATAGGAAGCTGAGGTAGAGTGGTGACTTAAGTGAAATGATTTAGGTGCGGAAGATTAATATGTTAAGCACTGTATAGTTTCTCTGACTTGGAAAACCCAGAACACAGACATTCTTTGGAACCACATGAAGTGATAGCCGGAGCCGGGGGAAGGAACAGGGAGGGGGTGGGAGAGTCAAAAATGGGAAGGGATTGTACAGCTGATATGACACATATGTGCACGAAACACCCAAATTCATTGTAAACACTGTGTAATACATATGTATATTAAGAAAAATAGTGGGAAGAAAAAAATAAAAAAGAAAGAACTCTCAAAGAGTAATATACAGAGTATTGACCTTGAAACATGAAGAAACAGACTTTGCAATCAAAGAAAAATTGATGAAATTTACAAACATCTGTCTTAACTCCTTTTTCATTGCTGTGACGCAATACCCAACACCCACAAATTTAGGAAAGGAAAGGTTTATTTTAGCTCACAGTCTCGAAGGTCACAGTCCATTCAGGGGTGGCCGGCAACGATCGAAGTACATGGCAGAGAGAGAGGTGGAGGCAGCTTCCCCGGACAAACAGGAAGCCAAACTGAGGCTAGTTGAGACTAGTCCCAGTCCTCCAGGAAAGCAGGTGCAGCTTATGTAACCTTTCAGGTCTCCGCCCAGTAACCACTCCCTCCTGCATCCAGGTGTGGCCACTACACACCGTTAATCCTAACTTAACTGCAATCCACCCCTCCAGACCAGATCCCAGTCCACCAACATCACATGGTTCCATTAAAATACACGAGACTTTTGGGGGCCACTCCAGATCCTAACCACAACATCAGTCTGTATTTTTTAAAGAGGCCTCTGCTTTTGCTTTACTTAGCTAGAGACTACTATAGCTCTTCGGTTCTCTTAAATTTCTATGTAAACATTAATTTTTGCAGTTTTTTGAATATTGTTAGTATATTTGAAGGGATTGTATTAAATCTGTATATTACTTCTTGTAATATTGTTATATTAATACAGTAGATATGTAGATATTTTTGAAGCTGCCATAAATGGAATTTTATTCCTGGTTTTTGCATTGATCTAAAACTGCTGTGGATTTGTGAGTATTCTTTATTCTGTCGCATTGCTTAATTGATTGTTAGACCTAAATTATTGGTAGAAAAATTTTGGTCTTATATGAAAAAAATAATGTCATCTATAAAAATAATTTGCTTTATCTTCTATTTATGTCATTTTTATTTTCTCTGCCCCAGCTAACCTTTTGAATACTATATTAAGCAGAAGTGGTGACAGCAGACACTCTTGTCTCCTAGGACCTGATTTCAGATGAATTGATTTTACAGTTTTTCCCGTTCAAGATGATGTTAGCTGCAGGTTTATCATATATTGGTTTTATCAGTTTCAGGTACGTTTCTTTTATACCTATTTTATCAGGGTTTTTAAAATATTTTTTATTTTGTTGAAGCTTTTTGTTGCATCTCTTGTATGATCATGTGGTCTATATTCTTAATTCTATTTGTGTGGCACATATATTTTTTCATATTACCTATGTTGATTTATCATTGATCACTGGGGATAAGCCAAATTGGTCATGGTGACAATATCTTTGATGAGCTTTTGAATACTTTTTACAAGGTGTTGTAAAGAAAGAAGAAACATGGTTACAGCTCTTTCCTGGAATGGTTCTGGTCTTGCATATGTCTGAAGACTCATTTGGCTTTTGTCTGCACTGCACTGATACTTAAAATATAATTTCCATCATTTCAGTTTCCAATTATGTGTGTATTTGTGGATGAGATTCATCTCTTCTTATGACATAATTTTTATTTTATCTGCCAGCCTGTATGAGTTGATTGGACAGTTATGATCATTTATATTGACTGTTACCGTTGAAATATATGTTCTAATTCCTTCCTTTATATTGTTTTTCTAGTGTTTGATTTCTTTCTGATTTTTATTTTACTGGTTTTCCAGTGAGATTTAAGGAGTCCTTAGGCCTAGTGAATGTTGACCCTTTGTCCCCTGTGTCTCCCTTTGAGTTTTTGAATTTTCTTTTCCTTTTTTCTTTTTTTCTTTTTTCTCAGATGGAGTCCTGCTCTGTAATTCAGGCTGGTCTTGAATGTACGGTGTAGCCCAGGCTGGTCTTGAACTCATTGTAATTCTTCTGCCTCAACATCCTGAGTGCTGGAATTACAGGCCTGTGCCACCATGCCCAGTTTATGTTGTGCTGAGGAATCAAATCCAGGACCTTATGCTTTCGAGGAAAGCTCTTTAACCACTGCGCTATTCCTCTAGCCCCTCTGTTTGGAATTTTCTTCAGTAATTTTTATACTGCAAATTTGTTATTCAGGCATGTCTTAATCTTTTTCATAAACTCTAATTTGATTTTTATTCAGTTTTTTTCGAATAGCTATGCAACATATAGTTGGCCATTGCATGTTTTTGGTTATGAAAAACTTCACTCAAATATCTTCTGGCCTTTAAGGTTTGCCCTGAAGCAACTTATTTTATTTCCCATGGGATTGCCCTCTTAGGTGATTTGACATTATTACTAACATCTGCCATTTTTTCCTCCATTTTTGTCTCTCTCTCTCTCTCTCTCTCTCTCTCTCTCTCTCTCTCTCTCTATATATATATATATATATATATATATATATATATATATATATATATTGCAATACATAGTGGTTGCATTGAATTTGGGGGGTTTGTGTATGTATATATTATGTCAACATTACAGTCCTTTCCCTCCCCCTTTTTGGAATCCTGCTCTCTCCCTCACCCCACCTTATTCCAACTGTCAAGCCCATTTGCTTCTATAACATGTCTGTATTTTGGGTTTCTCTAACTTTTTAAAAAATATTCTTTCTTAATTCTGAGTTTCTGTTATTTTGACTTTGAGGTGTTATAGAGCTTTTCTTTTCTTGTCATGTCTTGGGGTTTAAAATGTCTTTTTTACATGTGTCTTCACCTTATTTTGTAGATTTCAAAAATGAACAATTTTTTTATGTCATTAGTGTCCACCTTGGCCCTTTTCTCAAGAAAATAATATTTGAATTGTCTCATTTATTATTATTATTACTATTATTAACAACACAATGATTACTTTCACTTTGCCTTCATCTCAATATTCCTTTTTTTGGACCTGTCTAACCTGTTGCTGAAATTTTCAATTCCATAATTTCTGTTTAATGTATTTTTATAATCACTCTTTATTAAAACACTCTTTTGTATTCTCTATTACCTACCTTAATTAAGACAGTTGCAATTTTTCTCTTCTTCAAGCTTACTGATTATCTTAGTAATTGACTTGTTCAGCTGTTTGTTTGTATTTTTCATCTCTTTAGCCATTCCATTTAATATTTTGTCTAGAATTTCTCCCACTGTACTACCTGTACAATCAGCTTTGAGGAGTTCAATATGAGTAAAATTGTTGCCTTTTTTTTCTCAAGTTTCTTCTTTTGTGGTGTGTGGTAAAGGTTGTACATGAGTCAGAAAGGATGCTCTATTACTGTAGCAGAGACATTTTTATTAAGCAGCTTTCTCAGTGCCCTCAGCTCTGGGTAAGACTCAGCTTCAGACACTTACTCAGCCTATTCAAAGTCCTAAACTAAACCCCTGGCACTGCTTTGTGAGGAAAGAACTATTAATATTGATATCAACATCCAAAACACCTATCATGTATCAACATATAATTTACACTTTATTTAAAAGTTCTTAACTCTTTCAATACCACAGGAAGATGAAATAATAATGACAAACGACATAAACAAAAATAAAAGAAAAAATAAGAAAGAATAAAAGGGAAAAAAGAGACATGGAAATAAAGAAGAAAAAATAATTCCTGACAATATTTTTACACCTAGAAAGAAAGAAGAGACAGGGGAAGTTTGAAAATTTATGTAGGATAGTGGTAAGACAGAGAAAAAAAAGACAAAAATATAACTGAAAAAAATATAAAAAATTACACAGATTGGATCTACATAATAAACTAGCAGTAACACAGTGTTAGAAGATCTAAGAAGCAATCCTTTGAGGGGGAACTTGGCAAGTCAATATAAGACACCATAGAAGCATAAATAATAATTGAGACTATTATATAGTTTTGTGTGTGCATGAGCCCCACACATCCACTCTATACAAGAAAGATCGCAAAAATTGGTTTTATTCATAGTATTAATATATAAGAAAAGGACATGGGAAGTCAACATTTCAGTGTGTGAGAAGGTAAGGGGGAAATGTGCGAAGACAATTAAGTGGAAAATGAGAACAGATGCAGTGAGATTAGATCCGGTTATTTACTTAAAACAACCACAAATTTATCCAACCCTATGAAGCAACCCGTGGTGCATGAGAACATGGTGTGTGTGACGTGGTAAGACGCTATGGAAGTGAAAGCAACGACAAGCACTTTAAGCACTCACAATCAGTTGACGCAGAAAGAGACATTTAAAAACAGAGAAAATGCGTTTTATATTCCAATATTCCTATTGTGATGATATTTGTGATGGAGTCAGAATTAGTCTGAAGTTCTCTCCCACCTCCTTTAAAACAGAGGAGGCCACGTAATGCTTGCAGTAGGCCAAGATCCATCCTCCTGTTGTTGTTGCTTGCAACTTGGCTAGATTGGACACTGAATTAATTCCAAATAATAAATTTTGCTATAACTAGGACTGAGGAAGCCAGAGAATACAAACTGTCTACTGAATTTTTCAGTCTCAAGGTTTGTAGTTAGGTCTGCGTTATTGGCCAAAGCTCCATAAACTTTTATACTGTGCTTTTGGAGATATGGCTAGCCGGTGACAGTGAGCTTTTATGTTCACTCTGAGGGCACTCAAGAGAATTGGAGGGAGAAGGAGCATGTAGAGACTGTGTATTAGGAGTCATTGGTGTCCAGACTTTAATTAGTCCCTGCAGAGGTACACACAGACTCAGATCCACTTCTGCCACAAATCTTTCTGCACTGCATGCCTTGTCTGCAATTACATTAAAATCACTATTTCCCCCCCCCCCACCCCCGCACTGACATTCGACTATCCCAGACAATAGTTGCCCATGAGCATGAGTTAGGTCCTTTTGCTAGATCTCATAAGTTTAATTCTACCACGTCATAGTGAGCTTTGCCCAAGGCCCGTTGTAATTCTTCAGTGATACTTGTGTTGTATCATTATTAAATAAAAAGCACAAATGGATTCTGTGCTTCCATAGAAGCAGTTATATAAGATGCCTTCAGACCCAAACTGTGTACATTTCAATTTTCTGCTTGTTCAAACAAGAGAAGGGGGTGTTTTGAAGATGGCTCCTCAAAGTGACCCTGCCTATGGAAAAACACAATAAGAATTATCATTCCCATCTCAGTTCACATACCTGTAGTTACACCTGGTATATTCAGGAGCTGTATATCTGTCTTATAGCAGAGCCAGTACTTAGAAGGTATACATACATGTATATGTGTGCGTGTGTGTAGAGATATTTTCGATTTTATTAGTGTTTGTATGCAATACATAATTGTTACAATGAGCTTGACCATTTTGTGCACATATACATTACACCGATATTACAACTTGTACTATCACACTCATTTGGTTCTATAAGGTGCCTGTGCTCTGGGTTTCTTATTAGAGAAACCATGTGATATTTAAGCTTCTGCATTTGACTCGCATCACTAAGCTTGGTGGTCTCGAATTACAACCAATTACATACAAAAGCCTGAAACCTGTCTGTCATTGTAGCAGTACAGTACTTCATTGTGCACACATACCACAATTTTTGTATCTGTTGGCCTGTTTGTGGGTATTTGGGCATCATCCACATTTTTGTTATTGCTAGTTGTACTGCTGTAAACATGTGTGTACATGCAGCTCTGCTATACATTGCTTTTAACTCTTCGGAAAGATACCCAGAAGAGGTATCACTAGATTCAATGGAATATTTATTTTTGGCCTTTTGAGGGATTCACCATAGTGATTATACCAACTTACAGTCCCGTCAGTAATGTAAAAGTGTTCCTTTTCCCATACATCCTCACCAGTATCAATTGCTATTCGAGTTCTTAATATACATACATACATTCTCACTGGGGTAAGATGATATCTCAGTTATTTTCTTTGGCTTTGAGAGAATTTTATTGACCATCCTTTAACTTTTACATCATTATCATTTCATTTTTCCCATATTATTAGTATACACAAAGGTTACATTAAGCTTGGGTGTTTTGTGCATATATTATCATATTGATGTGGATTTCTCTAATAGTTCAGCATGTTTTCATGTACTTTCTGGCCATTTGAACTTCTTTGAGAACTACATGTAAAGGGGAGAATCCTTCTTCTGTGATCCAATGCTGATTTAGCTCTGGAATGTTCTAATTTGCTTGTCTTTCTAAATGCCTAGTGTGTACCTCCCACCAGATGCAATAATTCACCCGTATTTTTTCAAAGGCATAAAGTTATGGTTATATCTATAATGCCACACAAGAATCTCATCTGTTCAGAAGTGAAGCTTTAGAATATGACCAAAATATGACTATTCTGTGCTTAAACAAATTGATCTGTCAATGAACTGCTCCTTTATCGAGTTTCCAGCTAAATGTGCTGTTGGAGGATGTACATTTCCAGGCGAGCACCTTTGAAAGCTACATCTACTTCCCTGCATTCTCCTTTCGGTTTTTATGCTTCCTGGATGCCATAGGGTGCACAACTTTGTCTGCCATGATCTTCTGCCATCGTATTTTCTCTTTGGGGCCTTGCAACCATGAAATGAATCTCCAGAAAACTGAGCCAAATTAAATCTCTTGTCTTTAAATTGTATGAGTCACATATTTCGTCTCAGTGAATTGTGAATAATACATAAAATTTCTGCCAGCAGCGGGGTCATCGATGTAATTGTGCAATGTGGTTTAGAAGCATCTGTAACTGATTTGCAGGATAAGAGTGGAGATGTAGAAATTTCTTAGGGAGTAGCCTAGTTTTACTATGCCCTGTGTTTGAGGTCAATGTGAAGCTATAGCAATCCAATCCTGGTAAGATAATAAATGGCCTAAACACTTTAAAACTGAAAGCATGATTTAACCCACCATGTAAAAATCTGCAATGGTGTTTGCTGAAGACCAAGGACATACAGAATGTGTAGTTAAAAGGCAGTTACACATACCAGCTATGACCACATGACCAGTTACAGAAATAAGGATTATGACCTGTAAGATCATTTCTTTACTATTCTATAAGGCTTAGACATCTATACGCATATGTTAAGCAGATATTTTATTAATTTTTGTAACAAATTTATTGATTTACATTGGTATTTAATTATTATTAAATTTAAATTGTAATATTTAGGTTATGGGATGCCAGAAAAAGTGTAAACATTACCCAAAGATCTTTGAAATTTGCTCTTAATTCTGGCAGAAAAAAATAGTCTCTTTTTCTTTGTACACAGTAAAATGTTATCACATTAGGTATAATTGTGAGCTTGCTATTATATTTGAAGAGTAAGCGCAATGTAAGGAGATATGTCTGGTTGTGAAGTTGGAAAGACTTATGATTATTAATTATAATGCATCAACTTGTAGTAGACAAAACTCCTAGAAAATTATTAAAGCACAGTTCTTTGCATGTAGACGATTGATATGTAGGCAGCCAAATTGAGGGAGGAAGACTGATGCTGGGTGAAACCAGCCAATAGGCTCGTCTGCTAGATAGAATAAAAGTGAAGATAAAAATATGTGCTCATTTGTAAGAAATTTGTTCCTTTGAGGGGTATTTTTTTTTGTCACCGTTGTATTTAGACATCAGTCTCCAGGTCTCCAGTTTCTTCAACCCTCCTACTGACTCACACTAGTGGCCCTCCAGTGAGCTTTCAGACCTCACTTAAGCTGGCCCGGCACCCTTGCTTCCTCTCACTCAAGGCTTTCATCCTCTTGGACAGAGTCGTCCCTGGATTTTCCGACTGCGGTCAGTCATTTGGTCCTCTCCTACTTCTGATCGTGGATGACTAATAAGCCCAGTTTCACGATTGTAAATGTATTTTTGATTGATTCTGTTTCCCTAGAGATTACTAACAAACACAAAAAGTTGATACTGGAGAAGCAGACTCATGTAAATGAACATGTGGTTGTAGACGCTTTCAGAGCTGGTTAGCTAGATGAGTTTGGGAAGTTTCAGAAATGTAAGCTAGAGAAGCCCAGAAATGCTCTAAACAGAACTTGATAGGTAGTTTTATTTAAAGTTCAGGAAACACGAATGCTGATTGAAATGCCAACAGTAAAGGCCAGAGTCAAGTGGGTTCTGTTGGGAACACAAACTCCATTGCCAGTTGAACTACACTCTCTGCTTTTCAACCACTAATATATATAACATTTCTTCCTCATCCTTTGATTTAAAGAAGACTGAGATTAAATTTTGTGGGCCACTCTGACAGGAGAAATTTCAAGGCAGCTCAATATATAGGCTAGGTAGTACTTGGTGTTTGCTGCCAATTTTATAGTGAAAATTGTGGGCAGCTGATGTGTCATAAATGGCTTTAATAAATTTGAGGAAAAATCCTTCTATTTCTACCTTCATCAGGATTTTTACACTAAGGAGATAAACTTGCCCCCACTGTAGCTTCATTTTAAATATTCGTTGCATAATATTTGTAAGTATCTTGGTCAGGAGTTTAGCATCTGTGTTCACTAAGATTGGTTTATAGCCTTCTTTTTTATGCCCTTTCTGGGTTTTCATATCAAAGTAATGCTAGCTTGTAGGGATGAGTTTGGCAGTGCTCATATCACAGCATTTCATTTTTGAGAATTCCTTTGAGGAATGTTGCTGTTAGATTTTTCCTATAGTTATGTAAAATTCTGCACAGAATCTATCAAGTATTAGTTTTTTTTCTTTAATTGGAATGGTTTTTATTACTTTTTCATTGCATTTTTGTCTATTCAAGCTATGTATGTATTTTAAGTTAGTTTGTAATTCATATTTGTATAGAAAATTATCAAATAATTCTGATTTTTTCAATTAATTGGAGTCCATGCTTCTAGAATACTTTTCCTTTCCTCGCTTGGTAAGCATGCCTTAGAACTCATCAATCGTGTTTATCCTTTCAAAGAGTCAACCATGCTTCAATGAGCTTTCATTTTGTCTCAGTTTCACTATTTTTTGCTCTGGTCTTTATAGTTTCTTACATTTTATTTTATATTTGGATTGATTTTGTTGTTCTAAGACTGTTAGTGGAATCATGAAGTCATCTATTGGTATTTCTTCAATATTTTAATGTGTACACTCACTGGTATAAACTTTTGTCTTAGAAATATTTTCTAGTGTTCTAGAAGATTTGGTATGTTGTATTCGCATTGTCATTTGACTCTAGGAAATTCTTAAATTCTTCCTTGATTTTTTATCTGTGACTAACTGATCGTGTAAGATTGTACTATTTAATATCTATATGTCAGCATATTTTCTGTGGGTTTTCGTTTTGGTATTTATTTCTAGTTTCATTCTGCTGTCTTGATGATAGGTGAGACTATTTCAATTTGTGTTGATTGAGGCATGCTTTATTACTTAATGTAAAGCCTGCATTCGAAAAATTTTTGTGTTGTGCTAAGAAAAAAAAATACTAAGGTGTTGTTGGATGAAACACTCATACATGTTTGTTTATTCCATTCATTTGGTAGTGTGGTTTAACTGATATTTCTTTGTTGCTCTTTTTTCTGGTTGACTATTTGCAAGAATGGAGTATTGAAATACGCTGCTATGGTTGTATTGGTGTCTATGTGTAATTTTTTATTCATCAGGTTTTGTTTTATAAAGTTGAGTATGGCAATATTTGGTGAACATGTATTTATAATTGTTATTTTTCCTGTTAAATTAACCCCTATTCAGTGTGTAGTGGTCCTCCTCGTCTCTTTGGAACACATTTAGCTTGATATTCATTGGCCTGAAATTTGGAAAGCTATACCTGATTACTTTCAGTCCTGGTACAATAGAACATCATTTTCTGTTTTTTCACTTCAATAAATGTGTTTCTTTGTAAATGGTGTGGCTCTTACAGGCAACATGTGGCTGTATTTTTGCGATGTCATACGATTGCCAAGTCTGTGTCTTTTGGTTGGGGAATTAAGACTATTTATATTGGAAGTTGGTACTTTAAAATATTTGCCATATCCTCCTATTTTCTTATTTTTTCTTTCATTAAACTACTGTTTCCAATCTATGTACGCTTTCCTTTTGGCTTTTCCGTGTTTATGACCTCCCTGCTTCTGCACAGTATTTCCTAATCTATTTTCTGCAGTGTTGATTTAAAGGTTATGAATTCATTTACAAATTCTCTGTCATGAAAGATTTTATTGTTTGTCAATTTTGAAAGGCAGACTGTAACGTTGTCATGATACATATGTGCACAAAATTCTCATGCTCAAAGTAGCCTTCATATATAGCATATATATATACTAATAAGCATTAGGAAAAAATAATGAAATTTGAATGATTGATACTTTTAGCCATCAACAAAAAAAAGAAATCTGGATAGATAATTGTTTTATTTTACAATTTGTAAACCTTTGTTGGAAGCTAATTGCTCCTGGCAATTAAGTTTGTGTTATAAAAAAAAAATCTGCTGCTATTCTGACAATTTAATCTATAAAGATTAATTGTTGTTTTCCTCAATAGTTTGTAGTATTTTTACTTAGTGTTGAAATTCTGGATTTTTGATTACCATGTGTCATGGGGAAGTTCTTTACTGGTCATGGCTATTGGAGCTGTATATGACTCTCATACCTTAACATTGAATTTTTCCTTAGATTTTAGTTTTGGCTATGATTTTGGAGAGCAAATTATTACAACTTTGAGACATCTTCTAAACTTTTACTCCATAATTCCTACCTTGGTTTTTGAGTCATCTAGCAGCTTTTATATCTATCTTTGACCTTTTATTTCATTTTAGGGTATCTCTTAGCACATGGTCTGCTACACCAACCTTGTCACCTCATTGAGTTCTAACACACTGCCTTTCCAGTGCTCTCACCTTCTAACAATTTCAGCTGGGCTTTTCTCATGTCTTAAATTTCTGTTTGTTTCATTTTATAATTTCTCTGCTTTACAAATGTGGTCATTCATATCTTGTATTTTTTGTTTAATTAAATTGGTTTACTAATAGTGTCTTCTTTAAGGTCAATAAATATTTTATTAAGAAAAATATCCAGTTATTTAAATCATTTTTAAACTGAGTAAACATCATAGGACTTGACTAATTTGTTTCTTTTAATCTTTTTAAAATCTAACCCTTTCCTTTTTGAGTTCTTTTCCTATAACTTCTTATGCTTTCATTCTAATAAGACGCATTTTTGAACATTTAAAATTTTTATAAGCATCTTCTGCCTTGTTTTCTCATATTTCTATTCGTGTGTGTAAGCTAAGTGTTATAGATAGTTTTCTCGTGTTTTTATTGTGTGTGTGTCTGTGTGTGTGTGTGCCCTGTGTGTTACAGATAATTTAGGATGAAAAAACTCTGTAGCTACTATGAATGTTCCTGCCATGTTGTGACATAACCTTGGTTTTAGATGTTTGGGAGCTATGCCCCAGTTCAAACAACTCAGTGTAGTAGGACCAGTTTCAGTCACTGTGTTAAGGTGATAGAATGACTGTGATTTGCATCAGTATTTTCAGAACCACTCGTATATCAACCATATTATTTATTTTTTTATTTAGTGACAGAGTCTCACTCTGTAATCCAGGCTAGTCCTGAACTCACTGTGGAGCCCAAGCTGGCCTTGGACTGGTGGCAATTCCCCTGCTGCCCTTGCTAGGCAAGCACATTAACTGCTGTGCCATTCTCCAGCCCCTCAATTATATAATTTAAAACTTGCTTTAATCATTTCATGCTCTTTTCAAAAATGCAATAAACCAATAGGTTTTTATTGACAACAAATAGGTTGGATTGTGGATGATGAGGGGAAGAGTAGGAAAGAAAAAATTAAAGAGAATAGTTCAAAAATTAGGACAGGGCTGGAGGCATGGCTCAGTGGTTAAAGCACTTGCCTAGCAAGGGCCAAGTACCCTAGTTCGATTCCCCAGCACCACAGAAGCTGGGTGTGGTGGTGCACGCCTGTAATCCCAGCACTCAGGAGGCTGAGACAGGAGGATTGCCAAGAGTCGAAGGCCAGCCTGGGCTCTGATGTGAATTCAGGACCAGCCTGGACCACACAGTGAGACCCTGTCGCAAAAAAAAAAAAAAAAAAAAAAAAAAAAAAAAAAAAAAAAAAAAAAAAAAAAAAAAAAAAAAAAAAAAAAAAAAAAAAAAACCAGGACAGAAAAACCAGAGATAGCACTAAATGAATGTATGAAAAATGATAGGGCTTTTCTGATGTTATTTTTGTATCTGGAACAAAAAGTGGAAGATAGAGATAGATTATTTCTGTGTGGTAGAGAAAACAAAAGTTAGCATAATTGGAGATTAGGGAAAACTGTAACAACTTTAATAAACTCAAAGAAAGTGTGTGTTAGAGTACTCTGACCACAATCTGTGATTGGGATTGACCTCACATAACTAGGAAAGGTATTTTCAAACCTACACCACTGAGCCAGCTCCAGTGACATAGACCTGTAATCCCAGCACTTTGAAGGTTTAGGAAGGATTGAAAGTGCAAGCCAGCCTGAGTGGTTTAGCAGATAATGAGACTCTCTCTCAAAGTCCAAAATAAAATTGGCCTAATTATAGAGCTCAGTGTGAAGGCCCTTGTCACAACCCCCAATACTGCAATAAGAAAAAATAAAATAAAAAACACTGATTCTCATTCTTCATTCCAAAGATGCAATATATATATATATATATATATATATATATATATATATATATATATCTCCAAATGCAAAAGGAAAAAGAAAACACTCACAGACACAAAGACACAAAAGTAACATATACACCACTGTAGATGAACCATGCCTGTCTATTTTGCAGGAAGATTTCTGTTACGTTTCAGCTGTGTGCCTTAGTTACTTTTTCATTTAAGAGACATGATACCCAAAACTCAAAATTTAAGGGAGAAAAGTTTCATTTTAGCTCAGTTTTAACAGGTTTTAATACACCTGTGGGTGTCTGGCAATGGTTGTTTTGGCAGGGGACCCAACCAAAGAACAGCTATTTATGGAAAGGCTAGCCAGAAATCAGAGTTTGAAGAATGGAGCTTCCAAGGAAGGAATCATCTTCCAGTTATCCACTCCTTCTGAGCAGGCTCCACCTCTCTGCACAATATTTGATCAACAAATTAACTCCCATAGCGAATGATTTTCCAAACACAAGGATTTTGCGGGACATTCTAGATCTAAACCATAACACTGCTTCTGTGGGAATGACTGACGATACATTAGTGTCTCTTTCCTTTGATTAGACAATAACATTCTATTGTTTGGAAGGGAAGAAAGCAGAGTGAGATTAGCCAAACACTTTGTCCTTGACTGTTCCCAGATGGGATATTTCTATTCCTCTACCTACCTTTCCATAAAAATCCACACAGCGGTTTATAATTAGTCTTTCTACATAGCTCTGAGCGAGAATCTATGCAACTTTTATTGAGCTTCCAGCTTCTTGCCATTATACCAACTGTAATCTCTCTGTGCCTCTAATGGAATATTTACCAAGTCTACACTCTGAGTAGTGGCTGGGGCTTGGTAGTCTGGGCCCTTCTACATGGCATTTCTATTTTATAGGAACCAATACAGCCTAGCTCAGCAGTCCTTAGTAACTAGCGGAATTGATGCCAAATAAACGCCAAGCTATACGGCATTTACAGGGCAGAGCAGCAGGTGGGAAACTGTGCACAGACCCTTCCAATGTTTGGCTTGGTGGTAAAAATTTGCCCTCTTGATGTGTTTCTTCATCCTTGATCACACCAGTCAGAGCCACTTCATGGCCCTGCCTCGTTCTAGGTCACTATCCAAAATCAAGTCCTTGTTTCATTTTTTCCCACTTTGATATATATACATTCAGGCAAAATTACAAATCCCCCCTCTCTCCCTTTTTCATCCTACCACACCCTTCCCCTCCCCCCCAGCTCCCACTATCCCCTCATTTAGTTCTATGCACTGACTGATATTCTGGTTTTTCATATTAGAGAAACCATTCGATATTTAACCTTTTGCATCTGACTCACTTAATTCAGCCTGATGTTATCATGTTCCTTCTATTTACCTACAAAGACCTCTAATCTTTCTGCCTTTTTAATAGTCGAGTAATATTCTAATGTACACATATATTACAATTTATGCATCAATTGGTCTCTTGAGGTGTACTTTTGAGTCTTCCACATTTTAGCTGTTGTTAGCTGTGTTGTTATGAACATGGATATACGTGTATAATTGTTATATGATGCTTTTAACTCTTTTGGAAAAATTTCAAGAAGTGGTACCCTTGGAACAAAAGAGATATTTATTTCCAATCTTTTGAGAGACTTCCATACTGCCCTCCATAGTGGTTGTACCACTATACATTCCCACCAGCAGTGCAGGAGGGCCCCTTTTCCCCCACAGCCTCACCAGCACTGATCGCAAGTTTTTGATATATGCCATTCTCTCTGGGGTTAGATGGTACTTCAGTGATGATTTGATTTGCATTTCTCTAATGGCCAAGGATGTTGAACATTTTTTTTTTCATTTATTTACTGGCCATTTGTCCTTCATCTGAGAACTGCCTATTCATTTCTGTTGCCTCTTTTTCAATCAGGTCCTTAATTTTGAAGGGTTTATTTTCCTTTAGCTTTTTGTACATTCTAATTATGAGCCTCTTACTTGAGGTATAGATGGTGAATATTTTTTTCCCATTCTGTTAGTTTCTCTTTACTCTGTTCATAATTTCCTTTGCCATGCAAAAACTTTAATTTGAAATAATCCCATTTGTTTGTTGATTTGGGGGCTATTATTTTGCTATTGTTAAGAAAGTTCTTGCCTACACAAATGTTTTAGATTTTTGCCTAATTTGTCTTCCAGAAATTTTAGTGTTTCAGTTTTAATACCTAGGTCTTTGATCCACTTTCATTTTTTTCTTGGTGCATGGTGACAGATGTGTGTCTAGATTCATTCTTATGCATGTGGATATCCAATTTTCGCAGCATAATTTGTTGAAGAGGCTGTCCTTTCTCCAGTGTGTGCTTTTGGCTCCTTTATCAAATATCTGGTATCTGAGGGTACTTGAGTTTGGCTCTGCACCTTCAGTTCTGTTCCACTGGTCAACGTTTATTTTTTGTGCTGGCACCATATAGATATTTTTTGGGGGGTCTCTGTAGCCCAGGCTGGTCCTGAACGCACTTGGGAGCCCAGGCTGGCCTTGGACTCACAGCGATCCTCATGCCTCAGCCTCACAAGTGCTGGGATTACAGGCGTGCACCACCATACCCAGCTTATGTGGTGCTGGGGAATCGAACTCAGGGCTGTGCACTTGCTAGGCAAGCGCTTTAACAGTTGTGCCATTCCTTCAGCCCTCATCTAATTTTTATAACTTTTGCTTAGTAGTGTAACTTGATGTCTGAAACCATAATGCCTCCTGTCTTTGTCTTGTTACTCAGTATTGTTTTGGTTATTCTATGTCACTTTTGGTTCCATATGAATTTAAGGATTGTTTTTTTCAAGTCCTGTGAAAAAGTTGTTAGTATTTTGATAAAAATTTTGTTAAATCTGTATATCAGTTTGTTAAATCTGTATATCTATTTGAGTAGTGTATATAAGTCATTTTCACTATATTGATTCTGCTTATTCAAGAACAGGGGATGTCTTTCCATTTCTGACATCTTCCTTAATTTCTTTTTTCAGTGTTATATAGTTTTCTTTGTATAGATCCTTCACTTTCTTGGTTAGGTTTACTCCTAGAAATTTTTTTTCTGGGTTATTCAGAATCGAATTATTCTTCTGAGCTCTTTCTCAGTAAGTTCATTGTTAATATAGAGGAATGCTATTGATTTTTTAGTATTGATTTTGTAGTATGAAAATTTGCCTGAAGTTGTTTATTATTTCTAAGAGTTTTGTAGTGTTTTTGAGATATTCTATGTAAATAATCATATAATCTTCAAATAAGAATAGTTTGATTTTCTTCTTTCCAATACATATTCCCTTTATTTCATTTTCTTGCCTGATTACTATGGCTAGGGTTTCAAAGACTATGTTGAATAGGAGTGGTGAGAGTGGATAGCATTGTCATGGTCCTGACATAAGGAGAAATGATTTTAGTTTCTCCCCCCTAATTTATTATGATAGTTGATGTAGGTTTGGCATATATTGCTATTATCAACTTGGGGTTACGCCCTTCTATACCTATTTCCCTCAAAGTTTTTTTTTTTTTATCATGAATAGATGTTGGATTGTATCACAGGCCTTTTCTATATCAATTGAGATGATCATGTGGTGTTTGCTCTTGCTTTTGTTGGTGTGGTGTATTACATTAATTGATTTACAAATGTTGAACCAGGCTTGCATCCCAGGAATGAGGTCCACTTGACCATGGTGTGAGATGTTTCTGGTTACTTGCTAGATTTTGGTTGCTAGAATATTATTGAGACTTTCTGCATCTATATCCATTAAGAAGACTGGTCCATAACTTTTCTTCCTTGTTAAGTCTTTGTCTGGTTTTGGCATCTACAGTTTTTGTAAAGGTTTACCTTTGCATTATTATCTAATGGTAACAGCTACTTAGGAGAGCATAGTAGCAAGTTAAGATTATAAGCATTCTCCTCAAAATAGTAATAGGTGCTGTATACATTCACTATACATCGAATTAAACCTTGAATTGACTTATTGAATTGTACTATTGATGTTGGTAGTATGACACAGACACTAAAATAATAAAGTTCTGTATTATATTTGGCCCATCTTCTGTACCCTTTTTAGCAATGTAACATATTTGTATTTATATTTATATTTGTTACCTATTAACGATATGCTTATTATTGCTTAATAAATATTAATATATACATCCAATCCCCACTTAGACTATTAATTATGATCTAAACTACTAAGCCTGATTTCTACATACATTGTTTGATGGCCTATTAAAAGAATTTGTTCCTGGCACCACTATCTTATTGGTAATAATATATACACAAAACTGTGTTGCTAATTTGTTTTTAGCTACATATTGTACATATAATACATCTATATTAGTCCATCTATATGGTTGGGAATTATTGCTATTTATCAGTTCAATTAATAGCGAAGCTAGAGTAGGAGAAGAAAAGTTTTATGTATGACACAAAGAGTAGAGAAGTATTTTGATGATAGAGAAAAGACTGGGGATACTCCTACCCTGGTCAGAAGATCACAGATAAAGAAAAACACTGTAAGTCCTATTCAGGTGAGTTATGTAGAGTTATGCTTGAAGTAGAGAGAGTGTAGCTTCCAGATCTGCTTGGAGTTTTATGAAACAGAGCTTAGAGTGCTGATCAGGGGAGCGAAAGCTTCAGGAGACAATTAATAAGGAGACTTGGGCAGTGAAAAGGTAGGGGAGGAAAAGGGTCAGAAGAAAAATCTAAATTAAATAAGGAGAGAAAAAACTGGTATGAAATTATAATCAAAGTAAAAGAACCTATTCGGTTGTCTGAAAAAAAATAAAAGGACTATAACATGGAGAAAGAAGAAAAAAAGAGAAAAGGGAGAAGAGAAAAGAAAAGCATAATGAATGATAAAAATGAAATCGAGCTGACATACAAAAAAATGCCAAAGTACAAATTGACCAAGAACACACAACACTACAACATAAAACCACCAACCTAACTGAACTTAATAATAATTTTTAAAAGAAGAAAAATCAATTATCCCCCTATGATTTTGTATGAAGCTGGTGCTGGGTGCTGCGTTCTTAGAATTGTTCTGAGTGTCTACGTGTTGTCCCCAGGAGGTCATGTTCTGTAGAGGTTGCTCTAACACTGTATTCTCTGCTTGCCAGCCAATATTTTTGCATAAAGTCTACTCTGTGCTCCATCCCTTTAGTTCTCTGGGTCTTCCTTCTTTCATAAGCTGTCTAGTAGATAGTGCTTTGGAAAAGCCAAGCCTTCTGAGGGAAGTTTGGGCAGAAAAGTTGTTTCCCAGCCTGTTTCTAGCAATTCACAGTCCTTGGTGTCTCAGTCCATTCTTTGTCTCCCACCCGCTTCCTGTCATTCTCTGGTGTGGTGCAGCTAGGATGAAGGGCTCACGTCCCTCATGCTTGATTTCAGTCTTTGCTGCCTGATTTGATCAGCCCAGAGTGCCAATCTCTTTTTCATGGCAGGGCACAGTGGGAAGCGTACTAGTTAACACAACTCTCTCTTTTTACAATCACTGGGCTTGCAGCTCAGTTCGTGGCCGGGCTCAAGACTTCACTCCTCTCACAGCCCGCATGGGTCTCTTCGATCCGTCGTTATCAGGGCTAGGCACTTTGCAGTCTGCTCACCTCTGTCCTCATTCAGCTTTGTGCAGTCTCCCGATCCTTGATGGCCAATCACTGCCCACTTGCAGCTAAAGGGCCCCGTTATTTCTTTTTGTCCCAAAGACTCATTCTAATTACATCACGTCCTCTATTTTATTTTCTGGTAGAGATCTTTCTTAGTGTCTTAATCTGAGTGGGATTCTCTCTTCAAATGGCATCATCATGGGCTACATCTTCCTGTGGGAAGGAAGCTACGACAAATAAGCCCTGGAAGGTTCTTGCTCGAGTGGGCACAGACCACAGCAACCCAGCTACTACTGCTTTCTTGGCTTCTTCCATCAGGTGGTTAGATACTTTCCTGAGGTGGCATATTCACTAAATTTGCAGTGTCAGATGTGGTGGTATTGATAAACTACCCTTTCTTACTCCTCTGAACATCTCTGATACTAGATAATCATTTTAGAGGCTTCATATTGGCTTCACGTGTCTATGTTTTCTGTTTGACTCCATTTATGAGTACCTGGGCATTTTAGCATGCATCTTCCAAGTGACTCATGAGTGCTACTGGCTCACTTATTGATTCATCTCTTTTCTTTTTAAATTACACTAATAATTCTAGAACTATGGCCCTATTGGCTTCTGAGCTTTGCTGTTCTTGAGAGTTTCCTACTTTTGACAAAGACTGGTTGTCAGAAAATGGTAGAGACATGAGGCCTCTCAGAGTGAAAGATATGAACCTTAGGAAGTAGATTTTGGTTGATTAGTTTCCAGATACTCTTCTAATAGCTTGAGAAGTCTTCTCATCTAGTGCTTTTAATAAGATTTATGATAACTAAGTTTTGTGAATTAGATAACTGACGCCTTAAAATAAAAGGCAAATAGATAAAACCACATGACTAATATGATGGATACCACGCCTATGATGACTTGACTCCAAAGTGTGTGTGTGTGTGTGTGTGTGTGTGTGTGTGTGTGTGTGCGCGCGTGTGAGTGAATGTGTTCATTTTTTCTACAGTGTCATTCTCCTTAGGCAACTAGGGATAGACTATAATGAAATTCTTTTTCAGCTTGCTGCACTCAAAATTGCAGTTTCAGTTTTGGGACTCTCATGCTTGTACTGTGTTTTTACATTTGTCTGTGACTCTTGTTTTCCCTCAGTGATCACAATATAAATTACGGAGCAATGAAAAGAAAATGTTGTAAATTAACAGGCCATGTGAAATTCAATATTCATCACCTCATTAATTCTCTCATTTGATACAAATCTGTCAGTTTTAAGAAACATTATGATGGTAGATTTGGATACATATTAACAATTATTACCATAAATCATGATTATGCAAAATAGCTCACTGAAGATATTTATTGCGGTTTAATTCTGGAATGTCTCCCGAAAGTCTCATGTACTTCAGAGTTATGAATAATCTATGGAACTATGGAGCTAGGAGATGGGGCCCCGATCTGGAGGGCTGCATTATGGGCATGTGGAATGCAGGAGTGTGGTTGCTGATAAATTACAGGCATGTGGTGGATTAGGGGCTTATACCTGGAAGGGCAGAACATTGATCCTGGCCCCAGAAAGAGCAGATCACTGGGGCAAAATTTGGAAAGATATATGCTACTTCCTTCCTTCCTTCTTTCTGAAACTTGACTTGGCTTCCTGTTTTGAATACTTTGAGGGGCTACATCCATCACGTGCTGCCACTGTTGCTGGCTACCCATAGATTGACTGTGACTTTATGAAGCTGTGAGCTGTAATAAACGTTTCTCCTTTGATTCGTGCATGTCACGCATTTAGTCACAATAACAAAAAGGTAACTAATACAGGAATTGGTACCAGAGAGATGGAGTCTTTGCTTTGACATTACCTGACCATGTGGTTTGGAAGCTTTTGAAACTGGTTTGTGGGAGAAGTTTGAACAGTTTTGAAGATGCTAGCTGAAAATGCCTTGGAGTGCTCTGAGTTGAGCTTGATGGGAGATTCTGGTTAGAGCTCAGAATACTGATACAAATGTGAACTGGAAAGGTCAGACTCAAGAAGTTTCAGATGGTAAGGATGATGGTATTGGTCTAAAAACCATGCATGCTATACTCTGACAGAAATTTCATCAGCATTTTGACCTTGTCCAGAGACTTTGTTTGAAACTGAGATTAAGGGCAGTAAACTACGTAATCTGCCAGAGGAAATATGAAGGCTGCCTGATACTCTGTCATATGGCCACTGTTTACAGATTTTAGCCAACTGTATGGCAAAAGGCAGGATGGAAAAGGGCAAAGAAACACGATATAATAATTTTTTCAGTTTTGCTGAACTGAAAAAGCCTGCAGTGGTGTGTCAAACGAGTACAGGGAAGGTAAAGAAGTCAGCCTTATAAAGAAGCCAAGTACTTACAATCAGGGCTACCACAAAGGGGCTTTGAGGATGTCTCAGAAATCAGCAAGATCCCAACTTTTACCAATTAAAGAGCTCCAAGGTAAGATCTTATTCTTAGAAAAGTGCCCCAGGGCTCTCTGTAGGGCCAAAGAGGAAACTGTTTGTGAGAGTTCAGCTCCCTAGAGTTCACCGATCCAGGCACTCAGAAACTGTGATAACCCTGGCACAAGGGAGCCAGACTACTGCTCAAGCCCATGGGCGATCTTGCCAACACCAATATGGTCCTGGTTTCACAGGCTTGCAGAGTGCAAGAGCTGTGGGTTCACAGAAGCTTCCACCCAGACTTCAGAGGAAGGCCTTTGAGGCCAGGCAGTGTGCCCCTGGGAGGGCTGTGCATAAGGTTTTAAAGAAGAAGCCTAAGGTGCAATGGAGACCTCCCAAACTTTGGAGAAGTCAGAAGCATGGATTTCCAGTTTAGAAAAGCTGCAGGCCAAGAACAGATTCTTCCCAAAGGATAAAAGATGGATGGTGAAGCCAGTAGCAATGCTATGGGGTGAGGCCACCAAAGCCCTTCAGAGTTCACGTCTCGCTGTCTGCACAGTTGACTTGGGTGCTGAACATGTAGCTAAACGAGTTAACCCTTGTCTGGCTGGGTTGAGAACTTGTTTTCATCCAGTTGTTTTCTATCCCCCCACTCTTTCCTTTTGGAATGGGAATGGTTACCTTCTATCATTGTAGGTTGGAAGTATTTATCTTTTCTTTGATTTTTCAAAGAAGCTTACACGTGAGATTTTACCTTGTATCTAAAGAAGACTTTGGACTTGGAATCCTTTTAGCAGTGCTGGAACTGTTAAGATTTTGGCAACTCTTAGTGAAGGACTAAATTTGTTTTGAACGAAGCAGAGAGCATGAGCCTTTTGGAGGCCAGGGACAGAATATCATGGTTTATGTCTGGAATGTCCCCAAAAGTCTCATATATTAGGATGCTGTGAATTATCTGTGGGAGCATGTGCTGTTAGGAGATTAGGGCCTCGTCAGGAAAGGTAGACTATGGGTGTGTGGTCAACTATGGGTGTGTGGTGGAAGATAGACAGACATGTGGTAGGTGACAGATTATAGGTGTGTGCTGGATTAGGGGCGTAAATCTGAAAGAAGTAAAACATTGAAGCTGGACCTAGAAGGGGTGGATCACTGGGACAGGATCTGGAAGGATCGATACTCCTTCTTCCTTTTGGGATTTGGCTTTGCTTCCTGTTTGCAATGCTGTGAGGAGCTGCCTCCACCTCTTCCTCAACTATGTGCTCCCCCTGTTTCCAGCCAGCCATAAATTGTCTGTGATCTTCAGAAACTGTGAGCTCAAATAAATATTTCCTCCATTAAGTTGTGGGTGTCAGCTATTCTGTTACAGTGACAAAAATGTAACTAAGACAATGTTTCAATGTATTTCTATTCCAAAACATCTATTGAATGTCTAAAATTATTGTTGGTATTGCAGGATTCAATGTGCAGACACCATTTTTAATTCATTTTTTTACAGAACAAACTGAAAGATGGACATAATCTCCAACAGCTTAACCTATTGTACAGTGTGAATTAAATTTGACCAAATTGATTTTAACCATTCCCTTAATTGAACTCTACTTTTATGTACTTTAAATAAGTTATACTGCGCTCTTCTCTAAATTGAAATATAGTCCATCTTCCTAAGAGAAAGAACTCAACTCAGTAATCATGCTTCATAACAAAGAATAGATAGGCCTATGTGTCTTCTTGTTGGAAACCGGTATAACTAAGGGATGGGAAAAACCTAAACAATGCATTTCTATGTATTTGCTCAAATAAATAAGTTACATAAAAAGATCAGTGGGAGGTAAAGAGTAAAGAAAGCTGAGAAAAGATTAGAAAATTAAAATAATACTGTCATAGGAAAATAAAAATTGAGAAATCTGTTCCCACACAATACCATATGTTCCCAAAGATGTCACATAAGTGTTTTAGTTTGGGTTCTTTGAAAAGGCGAAATTTACAAAAAATATAACAAAGATGATCTATTTAGAAGTCTTAGACATCTGAGGATGGAAATAGTCCAAGATGGTGGCCTGCAAGAGCAAGAGCTGGAGCAATGGCTGCTCATCTCTGAAGTAGAACACCCATCCAGGACTGCAGGGCAGCCGATGCGAGTCTGCTGTGGATCTTGGTTGTTCAAAGAACAATGAGAAAGACCATAGACTGAGGAAACGCGACTGATGATCAGTGATAGAAGATCAGTGATGGGCAGACAGGCACAAGTTGAGATTGGAGCAAATCTGTGATGAAGATCCAGGCATGTGGCAAGTCGGTGTCTGTAGTCAGTTGTGAAGGCGAGAGCTTTCCCAGAGCAGGAAACTGTAATAATCCTTTTTTCTTCCTTTCTTTTATACAATTTGAGTTCCCAGTTGGGCCTCCCACGTCAGGATGGGAGCTCTTCCCTCATTCACACTGGTCCATAAACCATTCACACTCTAATCCAGGTTAGTTCCCAATTGCTAATCTAGGCATGGTTCCCAAACTCTAATTCAGGCGCGGTTCCTGATTGCCTCAATTTGATATAATCTCGCCAATCTTTACAGTAAAAAAATGATACAGTCCAGAAATATTTTCTAATTTGAGTGGTGTTAGGGGCTTTGTCATTTTTTATGCATGTTTCTCTCTGTGTGTATTCTTTTTGGTGTATTTCTGATTAATTTAAAAGAAAAGGTAAATGGTACGAGATAGATATCTTTAGTACTATTTTCTACTTATATTTTTGTATACCCTTGGAATCATAAAGTTATTGAAATGTTGATATGATTTAAAATGTGATGTTCCATAAAACTGGGAATTATTCTCCTGAGCATTTCCTTTGGATATGTGAGATATATTAGTTAAAATACAGTACAAAAATACAAAACCACTTGTGTGCTAAAGACAAGATAATTTGAAGTTGTCTCATTTTATCGACTCTTTTTAATCTTGTAATGCCATGGAAGGTACTCAAGTCTCCCAGCATATTTAAAATCACACCTCTTCCAAGCTTTGAGCATTTTTCCTTCTGGTCTTCCCCACTAATGAGTTTTTTCTAACACTACTCTAACCCACATTATAAGAATTACACACTCATGTGCACACATGCAGCATGCACACACACAGGGTGCTATAAAAAGGTTCCCTTATATTCTTTTTCATTGCTGGAACATAATCGTCATCTTAAGGGAGAAAAGGCTTATTTTAGTTTACAGTTTTAGGTGTTCTCAGTCTGTTCATAGGCAACCTGCAAAGGTGAAAATTTTTGGTGGGGGTCTAGATGGAAAAAGCTGTTCATCCCAAGTTTAACAGAATGCAGAATGGGATGGAGGGTGAAGTTATCATACATTCTTTCAGGTCACATTCCAATGATCTGGGATATCTAAAACAAGCCACAGTAATCCACTTCTTCCATCCAGGCCCTGCTTCTTAACAACACAGTAAATGATTAGATCACCTTCCAAACATGAGACCTTGAGGAGTGTGGATCCAAATGATAACACCTACTAATTAAACTTTTGTAACATCATTCAAACCTCCATTACAAGAAACACTCCCCTCATCCTCCTACACATACACATTGGCTGCTGCAAAAAAAAAATAAAAAAAAAACAAAAAAACAAAAAAAAAACCTCTTTTGTATCTCATTCTTTATATAGAGTAACTCATCTATTTGTCTTGAAAAGCTCTAAACTTTTTCTGGACGGTGCTTATCTAAATTAACTCTTGAATTTTTGAATGACTTTACCTTTTCTTTTCTAACGAGCATTAAGAAAGAGAATTGTCATTTTGTAGTCTTTTGGATACTTATAAATTATGAACTTGTTAATTTTCTACTATTTTAGAAGTTCACCTCTTTTTTTGAGATATTGATTGGCTACACAGGTATTTCTTTGTATCTCTTTTGTTATTGAAAGTCACTTGTATTCACACACTGAACTAAAAAATTTCTGGTTAATATTATTTATCTTCAGTCAAATATTACCATATTTATAAACAATAACATCCACTGAAATGATCTATCCAATACTAAAATTTTGCATTTTATTATAGTTCCTAATTCCGGTGATAATCACTTCCCTTACAATTTGTATTACAGTTTGAATATTTACGTTCTTTCTGTATTCATAGATCATGAATTTTAATGTCTTTTTATAGTGGAAATTATGGTATTTTGCTCAGATGTACTTTTAAGGTCATGTCATCAATTATATCTGTCTGAGTCTTTTACCTACTGATGACTTTCAATTTCATTTATCTTCAGAAAATTCTCTTCAACTCAAAGGTCTAGTACTATCCACATGTATTATTTATCCATTGTATAATAACATCTCTGATTCAGAAATCTAGAAAACATTTAAGTGATTTCTTTATGGTGTGATTTTTCATGTCCTCAGTCAAAGTGTGTGTGGTTCATGGCTAAAATTTCATCTAAAGTCTCAAGCAGAGAAGGATGTTTTTTGAAATTACAAGTGTTTTCTCCATTAATATCCTAAATGTTTCTGAAATTTTTCTAACATATGTTCTGTGCCTTCTCAGCCTATTCTTTTAACGTCTTTACTAGTGAAAACAAAAGCCATCTTCCAGAAGCTTCTCATGTGTCTCAAATGCTGCATAGATTAATGTCTAATGATATTACTCCTTTTCCTCTCGTCTCAGCACATAAATTTACATCCTATTGCATAAACTTAATGTTTTCATATTTGATCATATGTTGAACCAAAGTTTTAGATATTGCCCCAACAAGCAACTTTAATTTCCTTCATATTTTCAAACTCCTCCCAGTACTTCTTCACTCAACATTCAATTTACTTAACTCCATCCCATCACGTAATTTCCTTGTGTTAGTTTGTGATCCATTACTGTAAAGATACATGCCATGAATAATCTTATAAAGGGAAAATATTCATTTTGGTTCACAATTTTGGAGGTTTCAGTCTATGACCAACTGACCTCATTAACTTTCGGGCCTACGGCAAGCCAGCATATTATGATTAACAGTACATGATGCATCCTGGATTACAGAGTGAAATACTGTCTCAACACACACACACACACACACACACACACACACACACACACACAAGCAAACAATCCCCTCCAACACACACACAGAATGAAGGAAAGCTGTCCACTTCATGGCAGAGGACAAAAATATAAAATAAAAACAACAACAAAGACAATGTTCTCACAATATTAGGTATGAGCACTAAGAAATGGCTTAAACCTTCTACTAGGTTCCAAATCTTAAAGTTATACTACGTGTTATGGTATCATGGACTGAGGACTACAACTTTAAAACATTGGCTTGTGTAACATTCCACATACAAACTACAGCACTGTTCCCCTGTTGTGCAAAGCCTCCTTTTCTTTTCACAATACAAAATGGATTCCAAATCCAAATGTCACCAAATTTTAACTTTCAATATTTCCCAAAAATCCCCAACACTGAAATTTTCTGAATCAAGGAAAACTCTTAGCAATGAGTCTCTGTAGCATTTTTTTTACTGTGTAAGTACCAACAATGAGTCTTCGTAAAAGAAAGGCACAAAAACAAAGATAAGTACTTCCAAGCTACAGTAGAACTAAGAAAACAATCTCACTCCAAAATGGAGGAATGAAGGAACACAAAGAATGGATTTGACTTGAGCAAGACCAAAATTTAGTAGAGTAAACCTAAAGTCCTACATCTTCACATCCAAGACTCAGCACACACTGTGGCATAATATAGTTTCCCAGTACTAACTCTATGGTATTGATGGCAACAGATCAATTGCACATATACATAGGGTGAGCTTCCATGAAACCAGTCAGGCCCTACTTGTAAGGACTCTGGCTCGACTACACAGCTTGGCCTATGTAGTGGTTAGGATCTGGAGTGTCCCCCAAAAGTCTCATGTATTTTAATGCTATGGATTGTTTATGGAGCCATGTAATGTTGGTGGATTGGGGTCTGGCCTGGAGGGGTGGATTGCAGTCGTTGGGATTAGGGGCGTGTGAGTTAAGACTAAAGGCATGTGTCTTAAGACTAAAGGCGTGTGAGTTAAGACTAAGGGTTTGTAGTGGCCACACCTTCGATACCCAGATGCAGGAGAGACTAAGAATGGGACTTGGACTAGTCTTGATTAGTCTCACTTGCCTGTCTGTGTGTGATGTCGTGACAAGCTGCCTCCACCTCTCTGCCTCTGCCATGTACTTCAATTGCTGCCAGCCACCCCTGAATGGACTGTGACCCTTTGAAACTGTGAGCTAAAATAAACTTTTCCTTTCCTAAATTTGTGTGAGTCAGGTATTGAGTCACAGCAATGCAAAAGTAACTGAGACAGCCTACCACATATTTCTTTGATAATTCAGTAGAATCTTTCATGACTTTTGCATTCTATATGGCAAGAAAACCACCATTATGTGGAAGGTACCAAGGTTTATTGCCAGCCGAGGTGTACCTAGCCCCACTGAAAGCATGGCTGAAAAATCTCTAAGTGCTTTGCTGGCTTAGCACAAACAATTTCCTAGGCACTTTGGTCTGTCTCCCTTCTCAAAAGACACTTAGTTCTTATTTTTCATAAGATTCTGCCTTAGGTGGTTTTTGAAACAAATATAAATTTCTACCTGTATGTGTCTAGGATGATCGCATTCTTGTTGTTCTCTGAAATCAACTCCATGTATGTGCAATATATTCAGCTTTTTAAAGGTGTTAATAATCAAAACCTTCATAGCAACACCTTTAAATACAGTCTTTTTCTTGACAATGAGTAATTTTTAAAATTGTTCTTTGCTTCATTTTGTAAATTTTGTTAAAGGTAGCCATGTCCCTGCTTGAATGCTGAAATTACCTTCATCAGGAAAATGAGTCTGTCACCTTTAAACTCATCCTCCTACAAAGTCTGAATTTATGGAGAAAAAATGTCCATAATGCATTAAACACAATTTCCAATACCATCTTCATTTCCATTTGAAATTTCATAAGCATAACTCCTATTGTCCACATTCTTGTCAATATTTCAGTCTTTCGAGCCCTCATCATAATCACGCATTATGGTCCATTTACAGCAAAGCAATTGTAAAGGTCTCCAAGCTACATTTTCATATAAGGTCATAGCAATATTCCCACATTTCAGTTGCAATTTTCTGTGCTAGCTTTCTATCAGTTTAGAAAAAAAAAAAAGGTAATCTTTCTATAAGGAAGAAATGTTTACTGTGGCTCAAATATTTGGATGTTTCAATCTATCGTCAGTTGGTACCTTGCTTTTAGACACTTGTTGGGGCTGCCCATTATGGAAGGAAACATATCATAAAACAGTTATTTAACTCATAACTGGGAAGAAATAAGTAAATACTTACATACATTCATACATACGGAAGAAAAACATATGAAGAAACAATAGTTCCATGATCTCTTCAAAAGACATGATGCTAATGAACTGAATTCTTTCACTAGTCCAAACGTGTTAAACTTTCCACCACTTCTCAATACTGCTGCAGGCTAGGGACAAAATTTTTGATACATGAGCCTCTGAAGGACATTCAAGAACAAAACTATGGCATCCTCTCTGTTAACACTATTTGTCTTTCTGGTAAATAATGCACTTTTACTCTCATCTTAACATATTTTCTTCTTGTTTATACTAGATGGCCATCATACACAATCCCAAATGGTTCCCATGTCCATTATTCTATTCTCCAAAGTTAACCCTAAGTTTTAAGTCAAATAATTACATCTTATTCATTTTTGTACCAGCTATTTTTTCACATAAGGCTTTATTGATCAAGCAGTAATTACTACAAGTTTCTTCTCTTTCTTCCCATAACATCATATTCTCCTGTATGCATTCATTTCTTTGTGAAATCCGCTCCATCTTTCTTTGTAAGTAGGGCTTATTAAGATAGTACCCTTAAAGGTTATTATTCCTCAAGAATTCACAATACTCAAATTGAATCAGCTCCTAATATTTAACATTAGAATAATTTAATGTGCAAAATTATAGCATCTTAATTTCCAATCTAAAGGATAAATTCATAGTATAAGTTAGTGTTTGAATAAACAAAAATACTTCTTACTAAATCAAAATACTACATATAAAAATAACAACAAAATAAGAAAAATTTTTATTTCACAAAAATAATATTTTATACAAGCAATAACCATTGAATAATAGTAAAATTAAGGGGTCAGTCTTTAAGTAGAAGAATATTTATGGAATCTCCATGTAGCTCTGTAAAAATATTTACAATTTATTTTAGCTAGCACACAGATTTTTTAACATATGTTCATATCTTAGTTACTTTTTCATTGCTGTGACTCAATACCCAACACCCACAAACTTAAGAAAGGAAAGGTTTATTTTAGCTCACAGTCTCGAAGGTCACAGTCCATTCAGGGGTGGCCGGCAACAATCAAAGTACAAGGCAGAGAGAGAGGTGGAGGCAGCTTCCCCGGACAGACAGTGTGACCCGTGCAATCGTCTCGCCAGCAAGAACGCACGCGGACACCAGGATCCTTCTGCAGCAAGCGTTTATTACAACAGCGATGAGAGGAAGACCCCCAGCCCCAAAATGGCACGGTTTATATATCCTTCAAGTTGCATCTGGGTGGCGTGTTGGTTCCTGATTTGCAGAGGCCAATCAGACCATATGACTTGTCCGAATGACGTGACTCCGGAGCTGGTCTTTAGCCTAGGCGCATGTGCAGTGGCAATTGTTTACTAATCAGCTGGCCGGATGCCGGCGCCATCTTGTAATGGCGTTTGCAGGCTCTCTACAAGACAGGAAGACCAGCTGAGGCTAGTTGAGACTAGTCCCTGTCCTCCAGGAAGGCAGGTGCAGCTTATGTATCCTTCCAGGTCTCCGCCCAGTAACCAGTCCTTCCTGCATCCAGGTGTGGCTACTACACACTGTTAATCCTAACTTAACTGTGATCCACCCCTCCAGACCAGACCCCAATCCACCAACATCACATAGTTCCATTGAAATACATGAGACTTTTGGGGGACATTCCAGATCCTAACCACACAGATTGTTTAACATATGTTCATAAACATTTTGAATCACATTCCTCCTGGATTCTCCTACCCCAAGGAAGGGAGCTCAAGTCCTTTCACAGTCAATGTGAGACTAACTTGGTTACTTGCTTTCAGAGGGTAAATTATAGGAAGAAAAAAACATAATTTTATGGTGGAATAATCTGGAAGACAAATTAAATGATCATGGAATTGTATCATCACAAGTAATCAATCATGTTAATATGCTATAATCCTTGACATTACATGACGCTCTTAAGCACAACATAACCTTGACAAAATATCAATAAAAGTCAAACTAGAAAACAGAAGGTAAAAGGAAAATAAAAATAATTAAGACACAATATGTATATTGCAAACTTTCCAAAATTAACGTAATTGCTATGTTTCACAAATTGATACTAATAAAAAGAATAATTTGGGGAAAATATGTGTTATGCATGTGTACCAATTCTCCGAGATCAATGTAGCTGTCATGTATTGCAAACCTACAGTAATAAATGAAAAAAATAAGTTGAATATCATGGTAAAAAAGAAATTCAGAGAAATTATCAAACAACAAAGGCTGCAGATAAGCACACATTTCTCTCACTTAGCAACACAGAGTAGATGTAGCTGGAGGCAATACCTTCTTCTATCTTCCTTCTTGAAATATGAATTCTACACACATATTCAATAATGTGCCAGTCCCAAAATACCCTCCCTGTGTAAGTATGCATGAGCCTCATAAATAAAAGGGCTCTCTCCTTTTTGTGGTTGTTTTTTAGGTTGCATTTCTAGAAATTGGAACCATTGTGTTTGGTTACAATTTGCTTGTTTGTCCCTTTGTTTGTTTTTTTCTCAATTAGGCCCTTAATTTAACTCAGCACTTCCACAGGCATTGGTCTGGGAAATTCAGTGGCTAGTTTGAATGTTTGTTTAGAAGTTTCCCCAAACTGATGATCACTGATGAGACCTGAAGTTACAAACTACAGAATGTAGAAAGACCTTTAGGTCAGGGAAGTGTGCAAAGGGGGTCAGGCATAATTGTGAGCTGGCATCTTGGTCTTGAACGCTGGGAGATCCAAGGGTGACACACAAGGTTGAAGAGACTTAGAAAATCTTATCCTCATTCTGGGAGACCAAGGAGGGAAAAAGTCACCTTTCAACATTCAGGTAACTAAGCAAAGTTTTAGTTCTGGTTAAAGGCTAACCAGAGACCCCTAACTTCCAGCAAGTCAAGCTGGTTGATTTAGAATACTTCCATCTGGCAAGTCTGTTTTCAGGCAAAGGATCTGTACAAGAAAAATACATGGTTTGTGCTTATGTGGTTATTTATTTGTAAGAGACGTCTCTGCAATTATTTACCTAAGAGAAAAAAAGCACTAGGGTACCTATTAAGTAAAATTCTGACTAATCTAAGAAAAAACATATTGTCATCTAACTTGACATCTAAAATCATCTAACATCTAAAAGTGCACTTAGATTTAATGTAACTGTCTTACATACTTTGTTTATCTGCCTGTTAATTCCTATTCATAGTAACTGGACATGAATGCAAGAGACTGTCAGAAAAAACACCTTCAAGGCTAAAGAGAAAAAGAGAAAAGCTATGCTAAACTTAAGTGATTTGAGCAGGATGACTTTCCAGGGAGGATGCAATAAGGAGCAGTTCCAGGGTTTAAGCAAAACAACACCTGGCTTAACTTACAAGCAGTAACATTTGTTCATGGGAAGGAAGGAACTCAGCCAAGGTCAGCGATACAGAGCCTTTCAGGCCCTGAAGACCCCAACAATCATAGATGCAAAAATCCTCAATAAGTTACTGGTAAACAGAATTCAACAAATCATTAAAATGATCATTCGCTTTCTATGACCAAATTACCTTCATCCCAGAGATGCAAAGATGGTTCACCATATGCAAAACGATTGACATAATATGCTACATAATGAAAGCATGGATGGAAATCACATGGTCATCTCAATAGATGAAGGAAAAGTCTTCGATAAAATCCAACATTCGTGTATGATAAAAAAAAGCTCTAATCAAAATAGGTATAGAAGGACCTTACCTCAAACTGATAGAAGCCGTTTATGCCAAACCTACTTCCTTTATTATACTAAATGGAGAGAAATTGCAAGTATTTCCCTTTACGTAGGGAGAAGACAAAGCTATCCACTCTCATCACTCCTTTTCAATATAGTAATCAAAATCCTAGTCTGAGCAATTAAACAAGAGAATAAAATAAAGGGAATACATGTTGAAAAGGAAGAAGTTAAGTTATCCTTATTTGCATATTATACTATTCTCTACGTAGAGGTGTCAAAATCTTTATGAATGACTGTAGAAACCAATTCATAAATCCAGCAAAGAACTGTCCAGTGCCAAAGGAGTTGGAGAGGGTGAGACAAAAAGTGCTTTTTCCCCTCCAGCTATCCTTCCTCCTTTTCTTTAAGATTCTGCCTCCTCCTCTTTAATGCTGAGTTTGAGTTCAGTAAGAAGACAAGGAAAACAAAACCTGCTGGATTCAACCATCTTTATGCATGGTTTTAATTTTTTCATTCATTTTCTCAAAAAGAATTAAAAAGAAAACCGAACCACTTCACAATGAATAAACTGTATCAGGAATCACAGTGAGAATGCCACCCCCTGAGACCTAGAAAGTGTCTTCAAGCCAGCCAAGACCCTGGTGTCAGGACTCTTTAGTGCAGAGAGGCTGCAAGTTCATGGACTTCTTTGATGAGACCTGGGCCTTCCCAGATGAGAGCTGGGCCCTCAAGACCTCCGAGACACTTTCAGGTGAAATGGAAATGTATGGGAAACCCACAAATTTGGGTACGCCTTCCCCTAAATGCAAGGGATTCAGAAACTTCAGATATGAAATACTCTGCCTCACAGTGGGAGGTGCTGGAGAGTTTGCTGTCCAGTATGTAGTGGTGAACTCTTGGAAAGAGAGCATTGGGAAGAAAACAGCAGTTGTAAATGTAACCTATACTAGTAAGGACCAAGCTAGACAATTTTTAGACAAATTGAACCAATTTCAGTTAAGGGACTTCATCTTGAAAGTCACCTACGTTCCCAGTGAAGTGCCCCTTCACGCCAGCCCCAAGGGTACTGTGGACTTGGGCAGAGGGACTCATTGAGGCAGAGCTCTCCAGAATCAGTGTTAAAGCAGAAATCATATGACTTGCCTCTGGGCCTAGTAGTTCCCACCCAGTTCATTGCAGCCATTATAAGAAAAGAGGGGCCACCATTCTGAACATCATCAAACAGACCCAGTCCAAAAGCCAATGTCCTTCATAAGGAGAATGCATATGCTTCCAAGAAGTCAATTACAATCCTCTCTACTATTGAAGGCACTTCTGTAGCTTGTAAGAGTATTCTGGAGATTATGCACATGATGTAAGATAAAATTCACAGAAGAAATTTCCTTAAGGACGTTAGCCCATAATAAATTTGTAGGCCACCTTATTGGTAAAGAAGGAAGAAACTTTAAACACATTGAGCAAAACATAGACACCAAAATCACAGCAACTCCACTACAGGAACTGATGCTGCCCAACCCAGAATGTACCATTACAGTTAAAGGCAATGTTGATAAATGTGCCAAGCTGAGGAAGATATAATGAAGAAAACCAGAGTCTGATGAGAATGATATTGCTTCTACAAATCTTCAAATAGATTTAATTATTGGATCTAATCTGAAGGCTTTTGGTCTGTTCCCACCCACTTCAGTGATGCTACCTCTCACCTTAACGCCCACTTCAGCTTTGACTCCTCCCTCCCCAGAATTTGAGCAATCAGAAAGAGAGACTGTGCATTTTTTTTGTTCCAGTCTTATCAGTAGGTGCCATTATCAGCAAGCAGGGACAACACATCAAACAGCATTCCTGCTTTGCAGAAGTTTCAATCAAGATCCCTCCAGCTGAAGTGCCAGATACTGAAGTAAGGATGGTAATCATGACTGGACCACCAGCGTGTCGATTCAAGGCTCAGGGAAGAAGTTACAGAAAAATAAGGAAGAAGTTGTTGTTAGTCTTAAAGAAAAAATGAAACGTGAAGCTCATATTAGAATGCCAGCCTTTGCTGCTAGCTGTTGGAAAAGGAGGCAAACGGTGAATGAACTCAAGAATTTGTCAAGCATAGAAGCGGTTGTCTCTCTTGATGAGAAAGACGTTTCTTGATCTGATGAAATGATAAATGAACAACTGGTCACTTCTATGCTTGCCAGGCTGTCGAGAGAAAAACTGAGGAATTTCTGACCCAGGTAAAGCAACACCAGGAGCAAACGGCTCTGCAAAGTGGCCCTCCTCAGCCCAAGTGAAAGTAAAGGCTCAGGAAGCAGCCCACCATAGGGGCAGAGGCCAAACGAAAGGAAGGCTGCAGAAGCAACAGGCAGACCAACCCCATCCAGAATCAAATTGTCACCTCACCAGTTTCTAGGGCCATGAAAATTTTCAACAATCATCTCTGTGAGAATGTATACTTTATGCTTTCTGAAATGTATGACACCTACCTTTTTTTAAAAAAAAGGAAAAAAAAAGGAGGAGACAAGGAAAGATGAGCACTTCTCTCTGTTGTAGAATCATCATATAATAAATATTTTAATTTTTCTAAATAGTTTCCCTTAAGCCAGAAATTGGCTTACATTGTAGAATTCACTAAATTTGTTAAATAAATTATAAAGAAAAACAAAAATAATTGCCTATGTGGGAGAATACAAAATTAATACAAGAAATCGATAGTGTCCCTCTACACTAACAATGAACTCACTGAGAAAAAAAAATAATTTATTTTTCGGTAGCTTCTCAAAGAATTAAATACCTTAGGAGAAATCTAACCTAAGAAGTGAAAAACCTCTAAAAAGAAAACTACACTTTGCTGAAGAAATATTGAAGAGTCTTTTAGAAAATGGAAAGCCATCCCTGTACCTGGATAGGCAGAACTAACATTGTCAAAATAGCCATATTTCCAAAACATACACAATTACAATAATTCCTATCAAAATACCAAAAGATTTTTCAGAGAACTTAAAAATCCTAAAATTCATACAGAACAAAGAAACACAGAATAACCAAGCCAATCCTGAACTAGATAAAAGCAGAGGCCATCATGAATCTGGATATCAAGTTGTACTACTAAGCAACAGTGATTTAAAATTATGGTATTGACACAGTAATAGACAGGTCTTCCAATGGAACAGAACTCACAATGTAGAGACAAATTAAAGTAACTTTAGCTTTCTGATCTTCATGAAAGGGACCAAAAGTATACACCAGAGAAAGGATAGCCTCTTCAATAAACGGTGCTGGGAAAACTGGTTACCTACATGCAAAAGAATGAGTCTGGACCTACCCCTGCCATCATGTACTAAAATCAAATCAAAGTGAATCATAGACCTAAATATTAAAATGGAGACACCGAACATTCTGGAGAAAAAAAATATGTAAAATTCTTGAAGATATAGGCATGGGCACAGTACAATACCTGATGCAGAAAAAATAACCTAAGCCCCAGAATTAATAAAGATCACAACAAATTAAAAACTTCTGTGCACTATGGAAACAATCAAGGGAGTGAAGAGAGAAACAATAGCATGGGAAAAAATGTACCACCTATATTTTGAATAGAGGGCTAATAACTAGACTATACAAAGAACTGAAGAAAATAGGTCTCTCCAAATTAAAAGTTCAATTAAAATGAATAATTTAATAGATAGTCGTCACAGAGAGGAATTACAAATGGCCAGCAAATAAACACAAAAAGTTCAGTATTCTTAACCATTAAACAAATACAAATCAAAACAACACTGAGATGCCATCTTACCCCAGTAAGAAGAGCTTCTACCAAGAACTCAAAACCAAACCCAGATTATAAGCATTTTATAGAACCAAATGAATGTGACACAGTGGTTGGTGGGTATGAGGTGAGAGCTCGAGGGACAATAAGGGGGGAAGGGATTGTAATGTAGTCATGATATATATGTGTGCAAAACCCTGAAGCACAATGTAACCATTGTATAGCACATGTATATACTAATAAATATTGGGGGAAAACAATGGATGCTGCCGAGGGTGAAGGGATAAAGAACCCTTCTGCATTGATGGTGGCACTGTCAACTGGTATAACCATTATGGAAAGGAGTATGGAGATTCCTCAAAAAACTGAAAAAAGATATTCCATTTAACCTAGTAGTACCTCCTCTAGGTATCTTTCCAAAAGAGGTAAAAACACCATACAACAGAAATGCATGTACACCCATGTTCAGGACATAACTCATAGTATCTCAGTCCTAGAAGATGCCAAAATGAATAACAGAGTCAAATGGGCAAATGAGAGAGGTGACCAAGGGCACTGGGGGTGAGAAGAGGGAGGGGAAGGGAATATGAAGATAATGGGATACATGTGTGCACAAAATTTTCCATTTCAATATAAACATTTTGTATTACATATACATACTAAAATGAGAAAAATAAAGTTAAAATGTCAATATTATTAATCTTATTTACAGTTTATGTCATAACTACTCTTGTCTTTAAGTTTTGCAAGTGCTCAGTCACCAAAAGAACTCGGACTGTTACAGACCACCTCCAGGGATGCCTGCATCAAGAGAGTTTCATTTTTATAATCTGGGAGATACAAAGCCCATGTTCAGCTCAAAGAAGCTTTAAAAAATGACTTCCACCATTAATATCTCAAGGGAGAGTAATACAAATACATGCTTCAGACCAGCACACCCTGGGACATTTCCCCAGTTTGTAACTCATATGAATCCTACTGGCATATTCTGGAATGTTCCTGCCCCAAAGCATTATCCTCACATGAACATACACACGTCCTCCAAATAATGAGGCTATTCCCCCTTTTTTCTAGGAGGTATGAAATAAGGAAATTGGCCTCCTATCTGCAAGTAAGTAAATTTTTCTTCTCCACTTGCAGCACAATACACATGTTTGTTCTTGGGGTTCCACTCGCTCTAAATTGAACCCACTGTGTTCATTTTTATTGTAGATATCATGACTACATCCTGCAAAAAGGACAACAGTAAAATCAAGAAAAATCCAAATCTAGTCATCTTTAGTAATACCGATATTGTACCAAAGTATTTTCTTATTTTTTGACAAATGTGTAATAGTTATGTGTTGTGATGTTAAAGAAGTAATTATCCCTCAGTTATTTATTTTCTACCTAAAAATTCTGTGTGTTCCCCTTGGGAAATATAGTCTAATATGATAGTTTCAAATACCTCTTTTATGTTCATATATAGAGAATCTCAATTTTCAGTCCAGAACTATTATCTACAAATTCAATGAAATTTTGTGATGAAGACCAATAAATAAATTACCAAGCTTAAAGTGGCTCAACTGAGGCATTTAAGAAAAACTAATAGTGATACTGACAGGATAGGATATTAAAAATTAAGTTATATTTTTGAAGGAGTGAATAAAGAAGACTCATTTGTAGATGTTCCACCCTTTCCTTTCCTCAGAAGCAAGCATTGGTACAGATATGCAGATGCCTGCTCAAGAAAAAAAAAGCTTGAATATTCTGCAAAGATAAGGCTCTTGCCAGAGAAACAGGCTTTGGGCAAGGGTTGCCATGGTAACCAAAGCTCTTAGTTCAAGCCTAAAAAGCAACTCTATCTAGCCAATAAAATCAAAGAACAGCCGCAGCCACCTATCAGGAATTGCCACACAGCCCTGTCCTGCACCCCTTGCCCAGCAACCTGAAAAGAAAGGTGACCAGAAGCTGACCATAGGTGGTATATAGAACTAAGGGAGGGTGCGGGAGGGCGGAAATCACTAAAAAAAGCCATGCATGTGTTGGGAAATAAGAGCTGGACAGCCACAGTAGATTGTGACACTTATTTTGTAGCCCAAAAATCTGTGATTCTCCCTCCCTCTGTCATGGTTAAAATTTAGGTTTGATGGGTTAGTAACAGCAGTACATTTTGTAGTAATACGTAGTCAGAATTCAGAGCAAAAGACTTGGATGCTGTCTTCCTTATCACTACAACCTAGCTTGGTTGAGTAAATTGCATCAAATCTGTTATCTGTTCTCTCATTTCAAAAATAGTGATAATAATATAACCTATAGCATGCTATTTCTATGAATGCCAAGTAAGTCAATTATTTAAAAATAATTTGCAAAGTGATAAATTACAAGGACATATTGCCCAGTACCTTTGTCAATCTGAAGTTTGATCACACTTAGTTATTCAATAGCCCAAAGTACTTTAAGGTATTGGAACAGGGAAAGTTCTAGAAGCCTGTCGTGTTTATGTCTGTAATTTTTGGTGCATAAGTTCAACTGCATACACAATTTGTTCATAGCATCTGGTGCAAGTTTTGAAAGCAAAATTGTGCACATGTATCATGTTTTGAAGGAGCAATTAACTGCTTACAAAATTAATTAAGGGCAAAGAAAAGTTAGGCCCAGGTAAGACCTCAAACTCTTCATTCCAATCTGTTTCATATTAAACAATGACACATTCAAATAAAGCTTCTTCTAGATTAAACACATTGCTTAGAAATATTACATGATTGATTACCACTTGCAGCTCCCAGAAGTTAACGTTACCAGCGAGCTCAAAACCAGGCTCTGTGTTCTGCTGATGTGGAAGAATGAACACCGTGAACAAAGTAGTAGGAAACAAAGGGAATTATTAAGGTAAGCTAGAACAGCAAAAGGGTAGACTCTCTCCCCCAAGTGGGAGAGGGGAAAGTGTGCCAGTGTCAATCACTGGTCACCTTTCTTTTCCGGTTGCTGGGCAAGAGGTGCAGGACAGGGCTGTGTGGCAGTTGCTGATAGGTGGCTGGGGTTGTTCTTTGATTTTATTGGCTAGTTGGAGTTGCCCTTTAGGCTTGAACTAAGAGCTTTGGTTACCACGGCAACCCCTGCCCAAAGCCTTGTTTCTCTGGCAAGAGCCTTATCTAGCCAGAACATCTTGACCCACCTGGCCTAACTAATGGCCTGCCTAATGGAATCTGACTTAATAGCAGTTGTTTTTAAAACATCATCAAAAGCTTCTCTGTATCGACATTCCATGTCACACAGGCATTAGAAATATTTTGAGGCATTAGCTTGGCTTCTCTGATTCCCTCAAAAATCACTTCATGATAAAGATACATATGTGCATAAAAGGCTCAATTCCATTGTAAACCTTAAATTTTGCATGTATACATGTCAATAAAATGGGAAAAAATCACTTCATAATAACTAAAAATAAAATAAGAATAAAAATAAAATATCACGAAACATGGTGTAAATGGTCCCCAAAAGGGACATAGGAACCAAATGCCATCTCGCCTATAAAACAAAAAACTCTTTAGGATTAGTTAATAAGAGGGCTTGGGGAAAAGTTATTAGGCATAAAATTTAATATATACATCCACAGTGTGGGCCCTTATCAGATGAAAAAGGAGGGAGCCAAGACTTCTAAAAAAAAGTATAGACTCAGACAGTGTGGGCCCTAATGAGACTGTAATAACATAAGCAACACGACTGGGTGTGCGGGACCGTTCCCTTCCATGTCCCTTGCGCTCTCATCACTTCCCTACACTCACCCAACCCTGGGCAATGCCCCGGGGCCAAAACCCAGCCACTCTCAGGGCCCGCCATAAGGCTGGCAAGTGGTGGTCAAGATAAGAAAAACACTGACCCCAAGGTCTCCCTGGAAAATTTCCAACTAGGACCTCAGTACATGGCTGATGGTAACCCAAACTTCTTTTTCCAGAGCTCACTGAAGTTTCATTCATACACATGGACTGAATCCACATAATGAACAGTTATAATGGAAAAAATTATGGATTATGCCTAGAACCCAAGAAAAATATTCAAAACTGAAAAAGTCCCATTCTGGGCTCTTACCCTGCCATATTCTCTCACCAGCATTAAGTCCAACAATTCTTGGTGTACTTTTGATTTAGTTAACTTTGCTGCTGTCTCCTTTGCCAAGTATGAACAAGTTAAATTCATTATTCATAGCACCCAAGTACCTGGGACTAATTCTCGGTCTGTACCTCATAGTAATAGTAGGACAAGTACTCAACATGAAGTGTAAACCCTTCTGAGATGGTAATGGAAACATATGAAATTTAAATGTGTGCACTCAAAGGCGTAGAATGCAGGCCCTCATTAGTTGGAAGGGGATGTACACAAAATTTAAAAGTAGGAACATGAAGTGTGGGCATTCCTGAGATGGTAATGGATGTGCTCTCTGGAGCTAGATTTTGGCATATTTTTGTCACATTTTTGGTGGAGGTTGAAGACCTGTGGAACTTGTGAATTCTATAAAAGTTCTGGCTTGATTGCATCTACAGGGAAAAAGACGATGGTGCATTTTACAGGTTAAAGGATGGCCCATTTCACAGAAGACATTTTATTATTTCACCCAGTCTCTAGTTAACTTACTAATCCTGGGTGAATTACGATGTTTTGCCTAAAAATATACTTTGAGCTCTCTAAATCTACTTAAGTAAATATTCCTGACTTTTGCTTTATTAGCTAAGTTAATTCATGGACTTGCTATACTTTTGAGAGATTTTGAATGTGATAGGCCAAAAATAGAAGCAGCACTAAAAAATAAAGGCCAGAGGCTTAGATATAAAAATGTATAGGCAAGGTAAGATTAGAAAAGTGGAAAGGCCAGTGAGACAAGGCAAGGGGAGGATTCCAAGGAAAAGGTCAAAACCTTTCCTACCAAACCACAGCTTTAAGGAAGAAGGCAATAGTAAGTCACAACTCTCCCTGTAGCCTTCATCCTTGAAATAAGCGAGAAGCTTTATCACAGAAATTAAGAAAGGTCGTAAGAGGGAGAAGAGAGCAGTGCAAAGGAGATATCTACTCGAAAAATGCCAAACCTTGAAAGCAGGCAGTGGTGACCTGTCTGGGTTCCTTTCTAAGCTGTCAGAACTTTATATTTTTTTCTGTGCCTTAATAAGCTTTACTCTTACTTTGTCGTCCATTGGACTCCCATCATTTTTTTTTTTCAATCCTCGACTGGCACGAGAGTCCTGGACTTGAAATCCTGGGTGGGTAGTCATTACTCACTTCAAGTGGAGGTTGCAACATTTTGGGAGTTCATATCCAAAATATTATAGAAGACCCCAGGCCCACAGGAAGGCATCAATAAGGTCAGTCTAACCAGCCTAAACCAGGAGCAGATTTAAAGGAAATGACTGTGATCATCAGGCCCTTCGGGGAATCTTGCTTTCTATGGACAACTCCAGCCACAACTACCATGGGCAAACTTCCAAGGCCATGTCCTAAAAAGGGTAATAATTCGAGTAGGGGCCAGTAATATTGGAATGATCAGCTTCACATAAGACCCAGTGGGGAACCAGTGGGGAACCTAGTGCTTAACCGTGGTTTATAACAGCTTATCTATGCTAAGAGACATTCAGAGAACCAGCAGCACGATTTGGTATAGACGTTATCCCTGTAAGCATTGCAATCTTTCTTCAAGACCCTTTGAAAAGAAACTACTGATCCTGAGGTCCAACTATTTGTACAATATTTGGAACCTTCCTCAGGAGTTTGTGCCTTCTGTCACCCTTTATGGTACCTGTAGAATTGTAACCTTTCTCTCACCCAATCATGGACATATTGGGATGTGTGCCTTTACCATCTGGTACTCTGTAGTCCAACTATGACCAGTTGCCTCTTCCTCGGGAACCATAAAAAGGAGGAGGTGATTTTTTTCTTGCCTAGCTTCTTATGCTTGCAGGACGGAGTTGGAATGAAAATGTGGATTAGCCCCAGTAGACTTACAATTCCATGCAGCCCAGGAATGAGTAATTTGACAGAGACCTACTCTGAAGGTACTTTTGTGGGGAGATGTCTCCTCAAAGGAAACACTTACTGCAGTCCTATTCCTCCAGACAGAAGCACTTAGAATATATTTGACCCCCTTTTTTAAGAAAAGTTCATTGGCACATGACAGATCTCTTTATGTATTCAGGAAAAATATAAAGACTATGATAAAAGGAATTATTGCAGAACTTCAGGCTGTAAGAGGCAATTAGGAAACCAATGATAGTCTGTTCCTTTTCCTCCCTTAGGTGGGAGGCTGCCAGTCATGCATTCCATTCCACTCACTACTAGAGTACCTTCTGAGCAACTGGAAAGACCTAGTTCCCTAAAACCAGAAGAAGAAAACAGCGATTGTCTTTTACCCCAAGGCGTGGTCTATGTACCCCCTGGTGGGCCAAGAGAATTGCCCAGAGTAGGGTCCATTAATCATAGCACTATTACGTTAGATTTATGTGGCAAGGAAGAGAGAAAATGGACAGAGGTTCCATATATCCTTTTCTTCTTTTTCCTTCTTTAATACTCTGAATAGATTAAAACATGAGGTCTAAGATTCACCCTAGCAGTTGCTGACAAGCCTTCTGTTCCCTCTCTGAGGGTTCCAAGGACCTTGCCAGCAGTGCCTCAGCAACCCTAGCTTATCATGTACCTCCACCACCTAGTGCCCCAAACCACTGGGTCATGCCCATTCATGCATATCCAGGGGGAGATTATGCAATGGATCCTGTTAATCACTCTAAATTAGGAAAAATAAAAAGGCAATTGAGGAGCTGTGTAAAATCCTTTAGGTTTTTCTTTTTCATGAAAAATTCTAACTCCTCCCTCTATCTTGAAGAATAGTTTTGCTGGATATAGCAGTCTGGATTGGTATTTACATTCTCTTAGCACTTAGGTGATGTTGCTCAATGATCTCCTGGCCTTTCGAGTCCATGTTGAGACGCTTCTAGGTATCCTGATGTGTTTGTCTTTGTAAGTTACTTTTTGTTTTCCTCTTATGACTTTTAATATTCTCTATTTGTGTTTAATCTCTGGGATTTTAATCATGATGTGTCATGGGGATGTTCTCTTCTGGTCAAATTTTTTCTTGATTTGGGAACTTCTCTTCCACAATTTCACTGGACACATCATTTAAGTCTTTTGTGTGTTTTTCTCCACTTTTTCCTGTAGCCCTTAATTCTGAGTTTGTTTCAGCTGTTGCAACCAGTCTCTTTCTTGTCATTTTGGTTTTTAGTCCTCGCTGGATGTATGATCCAGCTTATCTACCTTATCTTTAAGATAGAGTAATCTGTCTTTGAAGGGGTCAAATTCATTTCCCTTTTGTTTATGTCAGTTTTTCATATCCAGTAGTTCACCTCTCATTCCAGCTATATATCTACTATACTGTTCGTTCATTTCTTCCATTGCCCTCTTTATCTATTTATTTATTTCTTCTTTATATTTCTTAACATTTTTATCTGTTAAGGCTATTATAAAATATATCCACTTAGATCTCCTTATGCACTTGGGTTAGTTTGGGTCCTATAAAAGGCAGAATTGACAGAAATTTAGGAAAAGAGATCTATTTGAAAGGCTTAAAAGTCTGAGAAGAAGTAACCCAAGATGGAAGCCTGAACGTACATGAGCTGTAGGGTCCAATGGTTGTTCAGTCATGAGATAGAACACCCAATTGGGACTGCATGACAGCCAGTGAGGGTCTTCTGTGGATCTTGGTTTTTCGAAGAACAATGGAAACGACTGGAGACTGAAGGTCAGCGAAGGGTAGACAGGACCAAGTCAAGATTAGAGCAAATCTGTGCTGAAGATCTGCAGCATATACCAAGTAAATTGGCATCCATAGACAATTGAGAAGGTGAGAGCTTTCCCTAAAGAAAAAGCTGTAACAATCTTTCTTTCTCCTTCCTTGTATACAGTTGCAGCTCCCAGCTGGGTCTCCTACATCAGGGTTGGTTGTTCTTCCCCCATTTGCTGGCCCACAAATCACTCACACATACCTATAAACTCTAAGATGGATGCATTTCTTAATTGTCTCAAGTTGACTTTATTAGATTGGGTTCTTTCAAAAGACAGTATTTACAGAAATATAACAAAAAGGATCTATCTGGAAGGCTTACAAATCTGAGCGCAAAGGTATTTCAAGATGGCGGCCTGCACATGCAAGAGCTGGAGGGTCTGATGGCTACTCAGCCATGAAGTGGAACACCTGCCCAGGACTTCAGGACAGATGGTGAGAGTCTGCTTCAGATCTCAGTTTTTCAAAGAACAATGGCAAAGTCCAGAGACTGAAGCTAGGTGACTAAAGATCAGCAACAGGTAGGCAGGAACAAGTTGAGATGGGATCAAATCTGTGATGAAGATCTGTGGCACGTGGCAAGTCAGTGTCCGTAGACAATTGTGAAGGCAAGAGCTTTCCCAGAGGAAGAGGCTGTACTGATCTTTCTTCTTTCTTCCTTTCATACAGTTGATGCTCCTAGTTGGGCCTCCCACATCTGGGTGGGTGCTCTTCCCTTATTTGCTGGCCCAAAAACCACTCACACTCTAATCCAGGCTGGTTCCCAGTTGTCTAACGTAGGTGTGTTTCACAAACTCTAATCCAGGCGTGTTTCCTGATTGCCTCAAGTTGACACAAGCTCTCCAATGGTCATATTGCTATAATCTCTTCAACGGTCAGAGCATCTCTTGTCTTGCTTGAGCTTACTGACCAGCCCAAATGTCTGTGGTTTCCATATAAAAGTTAGAAAAAAAAAAGTGGAAAAGTCCAAGCATTCAATCTAATATTCAACTAGGAATGGCAATAATGTCCATTCACATTAGAAAAGCTAATAATACTTGTAATAAAACCACTGGCAATTTGTCAGTAGTGTTCTACTTGCATACCACGTTTTACTCCAAATATTTTACTTTTTCCCCAGAGATAAGAACTCTTTCTTGTAGCAGGCTTTTCCTCCAACTAATTGATACACTAGCATGAGAAATACCAAGTGGATCAAGGCATTTCATGGATAATTGGCTGAGCTAGAGATGGAATGCAGGAAACTATAAAAGTATAACAGACTATCCAGTGCTCAAATATTTCACAAATAACTGTGCCTGCCTCTGCCTGATTTCAGGTTCTCTGAAGTGAGCACAGAGGAGCAGTCCACTCTTTTTTAAAGGGCTTAGTGAAATTGGTTCAATATGTTATTTGAAAACAAACAAGAAAAGAAAAAAGGCCAAGATCAGCACAGTGAAGTATATCAGGATAGATTTATTATAGTTCCACCAAATTTCAGTGACACGACTATCACAGTGTTAAAACTATCACTCTTGTTACTGGTTAAAATAATTGGTTTAGTTCTACAATTTTAAAGAATATATACTAACATGTTTACTTTTATTCAGAAATCTTACTCATAAATATTTTGTAAAGTCTAGCCAAAACTTCTATATTAATTAATTAAAAGTGAATCAGATTATGATGATTATAAAGAGGTAGGAATGAACAAAGGGCATAAAATACTTTAAAAATTTAAGTTTCATAGATCATTTAAAGGTAAATAAGACTGCCAGTGATAAGAAATACTGTTTATTAAATTAACTGTTACAGAGGCTACTTTACAAAATAAGACTGAACAGTAGGCTTCTGAGCAGAACAGGTGCAGGATGATGTTCAGGACACAGTGCTGTGTCACAGCACACAGACTGGCATTGTATGCACACAGCACTGTTCTACAGCTTCTCAGAGAAACAGTAGATGTACTTTGTCAGTTTCCTGTGTGTTTCCAGTGAGTACAAACGCTTAACATCATTAACAAGACAAAAATAAGATTTTTAAGAAAGGCTCCTGTTTGTGGTAGAGAAGTGGAGTATTGCAGATTCACATACTGTTTCAAACTTTTGATAATATAAGTGTTCAGAAGCTTCAGCGAGCAATTATAAACTTTTTTTGGTCTTGTTTTATCCAGTTCTTTATTAGTATTTTCATAATCCACAACTGATCTAGGTCTTTGATAGAAGAAATCCTAAGTTGCTTGAAATTCTCTTAATACTTCAAAAGGTCAGAAATTTTGAGATCCTCATCAGTAGACACTCATACTACTATTCTTGTTTTATCAAAAAACACTGAAGCTTTGAGGAAAACCTTGTATATATCTGTGGAATCTTGAATTCCTAAAACATATAATGAAGACCAATTTTATTTTAATCATCTGCAGCAGTTTTCCTATAAAATTTAGCAGAAGCATTCTTAATTCTGTTATGATAATCTTTTTTGAGACAAGGTCTCTCTTGTAGTCTAGGCTGGTCCCAAACTCACTATGTAGCCCAGGCTGGCCTCGAACTCACAACAATCCTCTTGCCTCAGTCGTCAGAGTGTTGGGATTACAGGCACGTGCCACCATACCCAGTTTACATAGTGCTAGGGAATCAAACTTAGGCCCCTGTGCTTGTTAGACAAGCACTCTAACTGTTGTGCTATTCCTCCAGCCTTATGATAGTCTAAAAGGAATGTTCATACATGCTCAAAGAAATTGTCTACACCCTTTACTCCCGAAACAATAATTTCTTCTATGGGGTTTTATTTTTAAAAGAAATCTTTAGGTTCCATTTTTTCCTTTGAATACTCAAATCTTAATTATATTCCAAAATACGGAAATTTACATCTTTGTCCAAAATAGTATGTGCTGTCCCACAACACAGGAACACTTCATGCATGCCTTGCAACTGATTTTTTTTTTAATATTCCCAAGCATTCAGATGACTATTTCTGTTTCACCTTTGTGAATTTTTCCTTGTCATCAACCCTCCTCCATGTTTCTGGGGCTTTTCCCTGTAGCATCAACAGCGGGTCTTGGTGTTGCTGGCAGGATGATATTACCTGCAGAGTTTTCGTTTTCAATGAAGGATCATGAAGCCATGTAAATTTCGCATGTTGTTAAGCACACAAAATGCATTTTGGTTAAATTTGGTAAGGAGCTCTTTGCATTAACAGCTAATTTTATTTTATCCCTTTTACTAAGAGCATCAAATAGTCATGACTTCGAAGATGTACGTTTATTGATTTAAGTTCATGAATTTCCCCTTAGGGAAATCCAGGGTCATCAACGCCTTCCACCTTGGCTTCTCTGTCAAGAGAGCCAGACTACTGATGAATTTTAACAAGTAGGGAAAATACAAATCTACTTAGCGAAAGCTTTTGATTTTTTAGCGTAATTACAAAAATCCCAGGTGTTATTTGCAGGATCATTTAATTTTTTAAATAGATATCTCTACATTCAGTTTGAAAAATCGTGAGGCAAATACTCTCGCCTAGATGTAATGGCTAGAAGTGACCTGGAAACAGAAAGTAGCAAGGTGGCTGTACTGAAAGTTCCTCCACACTTGCTCGTAGACTGTGTGGACCACAGTGAAAACATGGGGTTTACTCCTGTAAAGGCAAAGTAAAAGATATCTGCAAACATGATATCCCATATTCCAGGAAACGTGTGCATATGAATGCCCCTTGGATGTTGAAAATGACAACAAAACTTGCTTTATTGAGAATTTAGTGAGGCAAATTGTAAGTGCAATTGCTCTATCATGTCCCCATCGTCCACAGTTTGCAGGCATGATTAAACACTATAATGGTTTGATAAAGAAAGTCTAGATGGCTTCCAGACCCTCTGATGCACCCTACCTCAAAAAGATGACTCACCTATTTTGGTCTGTTCTTTGTGTACTAAATAAAAGGAGCACATGGGGTGGTTAATCCCTGGTGGGGATGATCCTCCACTACACAGCAACCTCCATATACGTACAAATATGAACCTGTGATAAATTGTTGAAACCTGGGTTTAGGAACCAAAGTGATACATTGCTTTCGGTCCCAATAGTTATTTCCCCAGAACAATGGCAGCAAAGGATCTGGCCCTGGGCAGTGAAGCAGCCCCATGTGCAATCAATAGGCTTTTGGCCCCCTGAGAAAAGGGCTTACGGGCCAGTCTGCATATTGGACCTAATGTAATTGGGATACGGCTCCCAGAAGTAGATGCATCGTATCCTTTGTTGGCTGAGGAGCAAAGCACTATTCTAAGGAAAACTTTCATGCTTGCCTTCTGAAGCCACCGTTGTCAAACTGGTATAATATGCACATTTATGCTGGTCTATTCTCTCAGCCATGGTGTTGCCAGCGGATACAACTTTGGCCTGGATTTTGCTTGATGATTGAGACTTGCTATTGTTGGTGCCTTTAAGCTCTTTGTGTTTCGAACCTTAAAGTTCTAGCAAATATGCTGGCAAACTGGGCTCACGCAAGTATTTCTGTGATCAACCAATCTGCCTTCTACGTGTGCACTAAGTTCCCCATCATCTCTACCACCAGGCTGCCATGATTATCAACCTGCTGGTTGACCTGAGGACTGAACTCAGTTGCAATAATGAGACTATGCAGACCCCTTGATAAACCAAATGTGATAACATGATAGATGTCTGGCCCATGGACATTATAACAGTCATTCCCAATGTTGAAACATGTCTGAAATGAGTTGCACTTGCTTTTGGAAAAAGCCTCCTGTGCCTGTGTTATTGTACCTATTCCTGTTCTGAAATATGAATGCAATTCTCTTCCTAGTTCACTCAGGGTTCTCCGCAATATAGAAAATACATAGATGTGTAGTGAGAAGATCTAATGGAGAGGAGTGTGGGGAAAATGAAGCAGTGTAGGCTCTAAGCCTTCTAACAGTGTCGCCTTGGGATCTCTCACTATAGCCTTGGACCTCTTCATGATAAACACAGTTATGCTGACTTGCATGGCTGGAATGTCACCATATTAGTGTTGAGACTGACCCCTCCCCTGTGTAACTGCTTGGTAGAATGCCATGTTTGTTCGTATTACTATATAAACTCTTTGGATTTCTCTCTTGTGGCCACGACTTATGCCCACTGTGTACTCTAGTGTGAACTCTGTTGTACATGAATAAAGTATGACAGAGTATGACAGGACTTTCTACAATGCCTTGTGCTTCATCAGGCTGTCTGGATCCGAACATGCGCCCTTGTATTCTAGGCTGTAACCTTACACCACCCAACTCAAACTAATATAGTTGTTGAGCCATATGAGTAAGAGGCCGTTGGGCTACTTATATGCATACTTTCTTAATTTATAAGCCAACTTAAATAGAACTTTGAGGTAATAGGAGCCTAAAAGTAAATACACAGGACCATGCATATTAGCCTAAACGTATAGAATCTTCAGTTCATTAGCAATAGAGACAATCCTTTTCCTTTCACCGAAGACGTTAATGGCAGTTGATGTTACAATTAAGAAAAAAAGAGTTCTCAGGGTCACAGAAAGTGACCCTGGTAGATGCTGAAGTCTCCCCACATCCTGGCTAAAGGATCATACTCACCCTGATTGTCTTCCACGCCAGGACAAAACCAGAGGGTCAATGCCTCCTTGGAGTCAGGACTGAAGTTTCACCTGTAATAACAAAAATCATTACCGGCTTATTAAAGACCAGTTTAAATGTGGGTCATGAGTCCTTTTGCTCACTACCAGTTCGAATTAAGAGGCTACTCATGGTACTACACAGAAGAAAGGATTTACTTAAAGCTCACTTTGGAGGGGTGGTAAGAATAATTTCTTTAACGTTTCCCATCTTTGACCTGTCTCTCTGAACCAGGGCCTTTTATGGGATAAACAAGAGGGTAGAAGAATTACAGATTTAAGGTTAGACAATAAAGTTTACAATCCACTGTTGGTTAGAATCTCTGATGGTTGTTGACACTTGTATAGCTTTCATTTTCCTTTTCACCCTTCCTTAGTCCTTCAAACCACTAGAAGTCATTGAACTATAAGAGGGGGTCCATAATCTGAAAAAAACTGCTTTCCTTTTTATAGAAGGAATCTACGTACTTATACATCTGGAATCGCTTTGATTCTGAGGGAAGGGAGTGGGTGGAAGTCTTTTCCATCCCTAGAAAATGTAACATTTTAAAATGCTATTCCCCTAACACCTATGTCTCCCAAGCATACATTAGCAGTAGTTCCAATATCATACTATTACTCACATTTCTGTTTTAAATTGCAAATGCTACGCAGGTACACTAACAATCTGTGAAACAAAATGATGAACCCAGACACATCATTACTTATGAATTTTAGAAGTAAAGAATACACAAGTTTATATTCACCAAAAGCTTTCAGAATTTTAATCTAACTACGAATAACACAGATGTTTTGTTTACATATCCATTTAATTTTGAAAGTTACTTCTGCATTGCCCACAGAGAATAAAACACCTGCTAAATACTGCCAAAGTACTAAACCATCCCCGACTCTAAATCACTGTTGAGAAATAAATCCTTTCAAATGTTGTACTGAAGGCCTGGATCATATCTACACATCCTGTAACATAATTGTCTAAAAATATTGGAAGTGTTTTTGGGAGCCTTTGAATGTGATATTTATAATGATTCAATACAGTAGATACCTTAGCTCTTTTGGATAAACAAAACAATTAAAATCTTTGAGTAGCAAAATGCCAAGCCAACGCTATGTTAACTTGTGCACCACATTTTCATAGTTTTAATGATCCTGATTTCAATTATTTAAGGCTATAATATACAAAAATATTTTCACCAGATTTCTATAATCTTATAAGTCTTTCCCTTGTGAAAGTCAAACACATAAAGTATACTCCTCATTGGCTAACATAGATAGAAGGCATTTTAATAGCTTTACTCTCTTTTTAAATAAATGAGAATTTTCATGTCTTTTTAAAAAATCTGGTACCTTTTAAGTGACTCACAAATACAGAAACAAACACATGGCATACAGATACATACAAAAAAACCCCAGAGAGATAAAGATTCAGATTTATCATTTATGAGCTTTTAATATCTTACAGTATTAAGTTCTTTTTCAAGTTTTTAGCATAGGCCTGAGCAATATTTAATCTTCAATTTACAAAACTGAAGTTGTAGCAAAGTAGACCAATTCACATCCTAAAAAATTAATTATCTCTTAAATCTATTTTACATTTCTCCTGTTTCAATTCACCAAAGGTTTAAGTCGACATAAAAACTTTTGCTTCACATGTTAAGACATTTTTCTCATTGTGTTAATTCTTAGACCTGTCAGAAGTTACACTTTTATTCTGGCTCTCTTATTTGCAGATTTTAGTACAGAAAAATAACACAGTTTAAGAACAATTCATGTCTGCTCTGAGGGTAAGCTATTCATAGTCCATTTTCCTGCTTCTCCATCAAGGATCCAAAGGCAGCAACTAACTTCTTAGCCAAAAGAACTTTACACAGCCACATACAATTCAGGGAATCCACCTGCAGATTATTAAAGTCTCTCTAGGGAACTAAGAGCTACCATGACCTAATAGCTCAGTTTTCATAGCTGAGAATTCCCAACATTTTTTTAAATATGCTAAACATCTGAATGGAATCCCCAATTTGAGTAGTTCCTTAACCAGCCTTGGGTCTTAAATGGGAAAGGAAGCACTGTTTTGCTTATATTTCTGTGGTGGTACCAATAAAATGCAGCTCCAGTGGCAGCCTTAGTTTCTAGATGACATTGAAACCAAAAATAAAGGGGATTATAAGAAAAAATAAAAGAATTAAAAGAAAACAAAGACAGATAAGTACTCAAATAACAGAAAGGATCAGCATGCCTGGAGACATTTCTACTTCTGAGGGTCTTTTCACCCTGGAAAGTGCCTCATTCCAGATTGACTGATTGGCCCAGCAGTAGGAATTATTCTACTCAAATGACACTGAGTATCAAAGCCATCTGAAGAGCACCACTCTGAGTGTACATTTAAGAAGGGCAATAAAACAAAATCTTCAGTCATGTCACATAATCCTTTTCTTTTTACCAAAAGTGCTTGGAGGCAGCCAATAGTATGATTAGAAAAATGAAGTTAACAGAGCCCTACAGTGGCCTGGCAGCTGCAGGAATCTCTATAGGGTTTTGGTCATGGATTTGATCCACAAGTAGTTAATATCTGGTTGGCTAATGCCAAAAAACCATTACCAGCTGCTTAAATGCCATAAATCCGGATTTGGTCACTCGACACTTATGAAATCAAAAAGGTCTTTTATTGTGGTAAATATGAAAAAAAAAGTTTACAGCTTTGGAGGAGACAATGAGAATAATTCTCTAGAATTGCCAATCTTCCCAAGCTGCCCTGGTACACAAGAGTGCTTTATAAAATGAGCCTGAGTGGAAGGGGAATCACAGAGGAATTTTCCTTCAAGTTTACAAAATAATCTGCTATAAGGGAAATTTAAAGCCTGTGCTTTCTGAGAGGGGGCTTTCAGAACTCTTGTATGGGCCTTTAATGACTGACACACAAATTGATTCCTGAGATATACCTCTTACTTTTCTCCTCTGTCAAGTTTTCACGTACATATTACTATGATTTGAATGCCAACAGAAGTGCAGATCAGAGAACTGGGTTCAAGAGGTTTCAGATGGGAAGGAGGAATCTATTGGCAATCGATCTCGAAACCATGTACACTACGCTCTGGCAAAAAGTGGGTCAGCATTTTGCACTTGTCCTGAGGTGTTCGCCTAAAATTGAGATTATGAGTGGTGGACTAATTCATCTGGTGGAGAAAAGTTCAAGGCAGCCCAAATGTCCAGGCTGTCACATGAGTACTTACTAATTGCAGCTTTTAGCAAGCTGTATGCTGAGAATATAAAAAGTCACTAGGGAAAAAGATGCAAAGAATTTATACTCTTTCCAGAATTAAAAAGACTGCATTATTAGGGCAAAGAGCACGTGGCTGCTGAAGAGATTAGTGTTAAGAAGCCAAGTACCTGGCCTTGCAACTATAGGGGAAATTCCATGAGCACATCTAAGGAATCAGCCAGAAAGACCCACTTTTTACCAGTTCACGGATGCAAAGGCAAAAGATTATACTCTGCGAAGCGTGCCCCAAGACACTCTGTTGGGCTGCAGAGATAAGTTCCCCTCTCCCACCGTTCAATCTTGCTAACTTCAGCCATCCAAGAAATTGGAGGTTTCTCTTGCCACTTTCCAAGTGGCCCAGGATGTGCCTCAAACCAATGACAGACCTTGGTGTTACCCACATGGTGCTGACTTCACAGGCATGCAGAATGCAAGAGTTGTGGTGTCTTGGAGACTTTCTCCAGATTTTAGAAGAAGGCCTTGGAGGCCATGCGCTGTGCACCTGAGAAGACAGTGCGTGAAGTTGTGAATGTGAAAACTAAAAGGACAATGGAAACCCCTGAAATTTGGAGACACCAAGAACATGGGTTGTCTACCAAGGAAGGACACAGGAGCTAGTCCAAACAAGAAGCCATGGAGTTTGCAGGAAGTGGCAATGCCACAGAGCTGGAGCCACGCAGATTTTTTAGTTCACACCTTGGCACAGCTTGCTCTAAGTGCTAGACACAGAGCTACAAGATTTAATGTAACTACAGTAGTTAATGGAGCCACAGGATTTAACACTTGTTATGCTGGCTTTTAGTGTTACTTCCATCTAATTGTTTTCCATCTTCCTATTCCTCCCTTAATAATGGGGATGCTTATACTCTACCATTATATGTTGGAAGTATTTAATTTTTCTTTTATTTTCTCAGGGCGTCATAGCTAAGAGTTTTCCCTAAGTCTCAAAGGGTATGTTCACAATATGATAGATTAATAAATGCTTAATAATAATAATTTGCCTCACTACTGCTATACAATTGTGTGTATGAGATGCAATCCATACCTATACAACTTTAAAGAGCTTTGAAGGACAGAAAATCATCTCACAGCAGGAAGATTCTGTGCATCTGCATCTTGAAGTAGAACTTTCCCAAAAGGGCTTTGTGGTCATCATTTCTTCAAACTTGACCACCATTTTTTGGTCTTGTGTTAAGTCTTTGGCAGAGTCAGGGGCTGCCACTGAGGCACTGTTGAGGGTCTAGTGCACAGACAAGGGGGGCCAGTATAGTCCACCTTCATCTATCTTACATGAATCACAACAGAGTTTTCAAAAAACACTTCAGAGCTTCTAGTTTCTTAAAATTCTCTTAATCCAAAACTTTCTGTCATATAGTTCAGAAATCCAGAACTCCAGATTGGCTAATACAAAAACTTCAAAGTGTCTCATCTCCCAAAACAGCTGTCATAGAGCCTCAAAGACATGGAAAGGATAAGAACTAGCGTCTCTGTACAATACATGAAAACATTTAGCTGAATACTCTCTTAGAGGGCATTGTTCTATCTCCTAAGCTGACCGTTGGATCTTGAAGGGAGAGATACTTCCTGCCTTACATTCACGTGGTAGAGGAGACACAGCTCTGGTGGCTACTCATCATAGATTTCTGGCCTCCGCATATTCTAATAACATGCAGTTTCTAGATAGAGTTAAAAACCTGCTGCCCCTCACAGAATGATTTGTTGTAGAAAGATAAAAAACCAAAGAAAAAAAAGAAAGAAAGAAACTACTCCAAACCAACAAATGTCTGGAGGAGTATTCTTGTTCCCTCCAAATCTCTTCTCACAACTACTTGGACCTGTGTAGGCCTAAATGTGCCTAAGCATTGAAGATGTTTATCTCACCTTACTTCTCACTGAATAACTTAAGAGAATGTCCGAATGGTGAAGGCAATGCTCCTTGGAGTGCACTTGTTAGCAAGAAACCAGGCGATGCCCATCAACTTTCCAAATAGGCTTTTATGTTGTACCAAAACATTTACAGGAAGTTGATGCCCTGAACAGAAAAAGAGGAAGAATTTTCAGGTGCAAAATTGTTTCTCTCAACTGCTAGATTATCCCTGGAGTTCTGATCACAGTTTCAGGTAGCCGTAAGTAGTCAGTCCCTTTTCTTGAGTGCCTGCAAATTTGCCAATGGTAAACGAAGAGACCCAGTGCTGTCAGAAGCAGAAACTAATCTCCTGGCTCTATGTTTAAAGTGTTTCTGAACATATAGGTCCATAAACCTAGGTTCATTTGCACACTACTGATAAAATAGAGCATGCTCTTTATTTTGGTAAAAGGAGAAAATACATATGTATTCAACATTTGCTTAGTGGAGATGGAGGGGCCCGTTTACTTCAAATCACCATCTTACTGTGTACAGGTGTCAGAGTCTTTTATAACAAGGAACAGTAGGGGAAAAAACACAAAGTTATACTAGTTATATGTGTCTAGGCTTGTTTCCTTCTTCCTGGACACTGATCACTCCCTTCCTTGTCTGGAAATGAAACTGGACTTTGACATCTGGACGCCAGCACCAGCATTTCTGTCCATTCCTCTGAACTGAGGATAGGTGGAGCTAGCGGGTTATGCCATGAAATCCGGAAAAGCCTCTTCTCTCTAAAGAAAAAAACCTAACTTTCAAAATTTCATGTTTCCATGCTCGTTACAGTGATATATTTCATCATCATGATTAGGAAAGCTGAGATTGGCATCTACTGTATTAAAGGCACGTACACTGCTAAATATTCTTTTACGCATACAGGTAATCTCTTTACAATAATGATTTCTTAACTAAAAATGCTAATAGTGCCACATACAGAAATACTCGTGTAGAGGTACATTATTTCCATCTTGGCTTACATACCTTGAAAAACAATACTATTTCTATGAAGAAAAGCGTTATTGTATTTATTTTGAATCTTGTTAAAATAGTTCCTCTAGAATGTATCTTACTTCAAACATAAAAACAAATCTAGTGATGGAGATGCACACATACACATGTATTTGTATATTTGTCAATATTTGTGTATATATGTGTGGATACACACACACACACACACACACACACACACACACACTGTTTTTAGAAATGATGTTTTCCATAAATGAAATTTCTATTTTTTTTTTTACTTAAAGTTTTCAATTCAAACTTTTCCATTCATCTTTTCCAAAATAATCCACAGAACCTCAAAAATATGTCAGTCACTTCAAGTTGACCTTTTAAACAATTGAAATTTCTATTCCTCTTCCTGGCCCTTTTCCCTAATTTGGAGAAATCATTCCCATGAAGCTCTGCCTAAGTTACATCTGCTAATATAAACACTTAAAATCAGTCTGCAAAGCTGAGTATGGATGCACACATCTGTAATCCTAGTGTTCTGGGAGTCAGCCTGGAAAATTAGACACCTAAGCAAGACATTGTTTCAAAGCTAAAAAATATTAATAACTGAGCATGTAGCACAATGGAAAAGTCCTGGGTTCAATGTCTGGTAGCACAGGAAAAGTTTCCTGCAGAATTCTGTCACTTTTAAGATATCTCAAAAATTATAAAAATCAGTAATTACCAAATACAAAATCTGGCAAAATTGTCAGTTTCCTAATAAACAGTGCTACAGAAGAGGTGTAAATTCAGTCCAACTTGCACTCAAACACGTCAGAGGAGCCAAAATACACTTTAGACAACCAGTAAATTTCCTGTGATTTATTCTAGTTTATATTCAATCTCAAGTGGCAAAATAGGCCCCATAGAATATTCTAGAAAATATATAACATCAAATAGTGGGACACTTTCATGTAGAAGGGGTTCAAATTCATTTACTTTAAAAACATATGTCGGCTATTTTTTTCTTTGTTCTCATCAAAAAAACCTAACTCATCCTATTATAATTCAACAGGCAAAGTACCTTGTACATCGTGCAAAAGTATCTCACATATAGTTCTCACGCATCATAATCCATCACGCTTTCACAAAGCTTCCTCTTACATAAGTGCATTGCTCCCATAAACTACTTCTGAACACTTCAAACTTGAAAGAGCTATGAGAAATGTATTCAATATTTACTCAAACCACTTTTAATAACTCTTTTATTGAAGCAAATACACAATTATAGTCCTGTTGTATCCCTGTGACCTCTCGCTCAGTAGAGCAACCTGACTATTCAAATAACACAACTATCCAATAATGAGAGTTCTACAACTTATAATAATAAAGTAATATTTGCTTAATTCCGTGTGTATCCAATCCATCATACAAAAATTCCTCTTAAAACTAAACTTTTTGAAAGATAATTATTGCAATTTAATGATCCCTTTATGTGAAAATTTAGTAATATAATTTGCTAATTTTTTAAACACATACCACTATTTAAAAGATTGCTTTAGCAACTGAGCTTAAAAAACTCAAACATCTTTTCATCTCTTTAACAAAAATTTAAGACTCATAAATGCGTTCCTCAAAATATACAAACATCTGAACTTTCACAGAACCAGTTTAACAGAAAGAACAATAAATAAATAAAATCAGTTTGCTTTATTACAATAGGCTCACAATTTTGTTGAAAAATTTTTGTTTGCAATATGGCAAAGAAACTGTGGCATTCATATACAGTGGAATACTCTGCATCTATAAAGTCCAACAGCATGGAGGCTTTTGCAGGCAAATGGAGGAAACTTGAGAGCATCATGCTTAGTGAAGTGAGTCAGAAGCAGAAGGTGAAACATGGAATGGTCTCTCTGATGTGAGAGATCCAGATCACAACTATCTCATGGAACTTAAAATGAAAAACAAAGTGAACCAGGCGGGTAGGGTGGGGAGGAAGGGAGGGTGGGTAGGGGGTGGGACAAAACGATAATGGGAAAGTCCTTGTCACCTTGAAAAGATATGTATGTGCACAAAATGCTCAACTTCATTGTAAACCTTAAATTTTGTGCTTATACATATCAATAAAACGGGGGAAAAAAAGAAAAAAAAGAATCTTTCTAAAAGAATATCCTTAGTTTTCCTGAAATGTCAAATTATCAATGAGGTGTCTTAAAACCCACAAGTTATATCATAATGCCTCTACCACATTAGGAAAATATAAAATATTATTGAGTGTAACTTATACTTTGAAAGAAAATATTCTCAATTTACATGTTGTATGTTCCTAAATCCTTTGAATGCTCAAGAATATTGACAATTTATTTGATCTTAATAAAATTATCTAGTTTTGGCCAAGTATAATATAATTTTAAAACTTACTAGTGTCACATGAAAAACTCACCTATAATATTATAGATATTTAGTTAAGTTTTATAGTCATCCATAAATTTTTTGCATCATTATGTCTTTAGAAATGTTGTTATTCCTACAGAAAACAGCCTACCTCATGGATTTTTCTCTTCAATAGAATCATTTTCTTAAATTATTTTTATTTTTCAAATTTATTTTAATTAATAAATGACAATTTTATTATGTCACACTATGTGAGGATTTGATATATATTTATATTGTAGGAAGATTCAATTAAATTAGTTGATATATATTAGTTTTATTATTTTGTACTGAAAATCTTAATAATATATTCATTCAGTAATTTGAATATATGTGATATGTTATTATTAAGCTTGGTCACCATGTAGTACATGGATCACTAAAAATTATTTCTAAAATATACTTGAATGGTTGTATCTTGTGATCAACAAGTCACCTTTCCACTTTCCTCTTTCAACCCACCCTCTAATTCTGGTAATCATTTTTTACTGTTTCTAAGAGAATAGAAATTTGGATTCCATATATAAGTAACATCATGAATTTTTTATATACTTGCCTTTTTGTGGCTAATTTATTTTATTTCATATAATGACCTTTGTTCATATTGCGAATGGAGGGATTCATTACTTTGGTAAGGCTAAGTAATATCCAATTGCATGTACACACAACATGCTTTTTATCTATTCATTGGTCAATATTTGTTTATTGCGAATAAGTTTGTAATGATAACATAGTGCAAGGATGTCTTCAAGACAGTTATTTCAGTATTTAGAAGTGAATATTGAAAAATGAAATCGCTGGATTATTTCACAGTTCTATTTTTATTTTTTAGGAAAATCGGTATTACTTTCCAAAATGGCCATACTAATTTTTTCCCACCAATGTTACAAAAACTTTTAATTCCGCACATCCCCAAGAATCATTATTATTGTTCCTCTTTTCGGTATTAACAATTCACCAAGTATAAATTGATATCTCTGCATTTTAAACTTTCATTTCCCACAGTTAACAATAATCCACATCTTTATCAAAAGCTTATACACTTTATACAAACTATCATTCTAAAAATATAAAGTATTTTAGTTTCAAATGCTATCTTTTTTGTGAATTAATACACTTCAAAATTTCACAAGTAATATTATGCTGACACAATTAAAACAAAATGAGAGAAAGGAGCGGTATGGTGGCTGAGTGGGGCCGTCCCGGCACCAGTTCACATAGGCTCACCACGCTAAGCAGGTAAATATGCATCAACATATATATTCTAAATTTTCAGGGCATCCATTGCATCGTAGGCTGTGCCTTTACAACTTCACACACTGCTCTCCCAGGGGCACACTGCCTGGCCTCCAAGGCCTTCCTCTGAAATCTGGGTGGAAGCCTACATGACCCCACAACTCTTGCATTCGACAGGCCTGTAAAACCAGGACCTCAAGGACATTGCCAACATCTGCCACTGGTTAGAGCAAGAGCCTGGCCCTCCTATCCTTTGGCTGCAGCAGCCACCAAATACCTGGGTGGCTGAATTCCAGATAGCTGGGTTCTTGAAAACACTTCTCTATTTGAGCCTACAGGATGCTCTTGGGTACTCTTCCCAGGACCGGCTCCTTTACCTTTGCACTCTTTAGTTGGTTAAGGGTGGGATCTTGTTAATGCCTGCAAAACTCTCGATGTATCTTTTTTTATAGTCCTGTTTCTAAAACTTTGGCTTCTTTCTAATGCTAGTATCTTAAACATCCCTGTGCTCTTCTTCCCCACATGTGTAGACCCTTCCAGTTGTTCAAAATTGCAAGCTTTTTACATCTTGTTTTTCTTTGCCATGTTTTCCTGCTTTTCAGCATAGATGATTTATTAAATGTCTTGAAAACCGCAAGCCCGTGTGACAACCTGGGCATTGGCTGCTTTGAGATTTCCTCCACAATATTATGCAGTGCACCACCTTCAATTTCAATCTCAGGCAAAGTCTGCGAACAAGGGCAAAATGCTGCCACGCTTGCTGCCGCAGCACAATATGCACAGCTTTTAGACCAAGGGCCAATACAATTCTCCTTCCCATATGAAACTTTTTGAGCATGTCCTTTCCAATCTACCCTTCTATCAGAATTGTGGTCTTCTGAGCTCTAACCATAATCTCTCATCAAGCTTAGTTGACAGCAGTGGAAGGTTTCTCTGGCTAGCATCCTCAAATCTTCCCAAACTCTACCTGTAAACCAGTTCCAAAACACATAGGCAAAGTCACAGCAACAATCCCATTTCTTTGGTACCAATTTCGGACTTTAGTTACTTTCTCATTGTTGTGACAAAATACCCAACATCCACAATTTAAGGGAGGGAAGGCTGATTTAGCTCACAGTTTCACCAAGTTTCACACAGTCCAATCCTGGGGCAGACATCAACAGTGGTGGTGCAGGGCAGAGGCTAGAGATCTGCTTACTCCATTGAATACAGGAGCAAGGAGATGAGCTTTCCCAGAAAGAAACTATAACGATGTTTTTTTTTCCCTCCTTGTTTTAATTACTTCAAGCTGTCATGGTCGGTGCCCCTTTCTCATTCCCTGGCCCGCAAGTGAACAACACCCTCCTGAAAGCTCTGCCCTAGGTAACCCCGGTTGCAACAAGTTGACACAATCTTTCCAGGTCAAACCTCAGTCTTCACCCCTTCCAGCCAGGATCTACTTCCCAATAAAACATAGTTTCAAACACATGAGGATTTGGGGGAACACTCAGGATCCAAACCATAGCATTTATGTAAAAATTACCCAATATGAATTTAATTGTACATCAATAACACACACAAATAACTTTGAACTGGTTTTAGTACATGGCGATAGGTTTGGGTCTAGATTCATTCTTCATGTGGATAACCAGGGCTCCCAGCAAAAGTTACTGAAAACTTTCCTTTCCCCATGTATGTTTTTGGCCTCTTTGTCAAAGATCCGATAGCTGAGGATACTTGAGCCATTTGTAGGTAAAGGGATACCACCTGAGGTCATTACGCTTACTGAAGGGAATCAAACACAGAAAGGTAAATATTGCATGGCTTCTCTAATATGAGAAACTCGGAGTATAAATAATAGAGTCAAATTTTGCGTGATGACGGGAGGTGGGATGAGGGAGGAGGTGAGAGGGCAAACATGGGGAGGAAAAGGGCATGTGAAGTTGATGCAATATATACGTACACAAAATTTTGAAGTTCTTTGTAACCATCGTGTCTCACATATATTAATAAAATTGGAGAAAAAAGAATCAAATAGCTTTGGCTATGTTGGTTTATTTTGGTAACCTCTGTATTTTTTCTTTGGTCTGTATTTTAGTTTTTATATCAATACTATGTTGTATGTATTACTATGCCTCTATAGCATATTTTATTTTTTCTCAGTTGAGTTTTATATTTATTTATAGATCACATGTTTTCAAACTTCCAACATCGTTTTACTAATCAGATATTTTGTGCTTCCATATTAAATGTGAATTTTTATCAACTTTTGTAAAAAAACACTCCTCATTAATATTTTGATGGAAGATTGAATTAAAACTGTCTATTTCTTTCAGTAATATAGCCAGTTGAACAGTATTGATTCCACAGTTCCTCAACTACAGTCTTTTCCTGTTCTAATGACATTTACACCTCCTTCTCTGGTGTCGTGTAATTCTATTGGACTTTTTTTATGTCTCTTTTTACATTTATCAATACCATCTGCTATGATTTCGATCTGGATTGTCCTTCAAAAGTCTCATGTGTTTGGATGTAATGGGACAACTGTTGGACTGTGTGCTGTCAGATGGCAGAGCCTGGCTGGGAGGGTTGGATGGGTGGGGTTTGACCTGGAAGGATTGTATCAATTGGGGGTTGCTCAGGGCAGAGCTTTGGAGTTTGTGTTATTGATTTGTGGCCAAGGCATTGAGGGAGGGGCACCTAGTCTGGGTGTGAGAGGCTCAACTGGAAGCTTGCATTATGTATTGGAAGAAAGAAGAAACACTGTTGCTGCTTCTTCCTGGGAAAATTCTAGACTTGCCTGAGTTTCCAGACATTAGCTTGGCTCCTGCTTCACTTGGATTCTGTCAATAAGAAGCTATCCAGCCTCTGTCATGTGCCTTCACCATTGTTGGATGCCCCATGAATGGAGTGTATGAGACCATCTTGTTGTTGTTGTTTTTTGGTTTTGTTTTGTTTTTTGTTTGTTTGTTTGTTTGTTTTGAGATGGGGTCTTGCTCTGTAGCCCTGGCTGGTCCTGGACTCACTATGGAAACCAGGCTGGCCTTAGACTCATTGCAGTCCTCCTGTCTCAGCCTTCCAAGTGCTGGGATTAAAGGCATGCACCACCATACCCAGTTTATGTGGTGCTGGGGAATCAAATTTGGGTGCTTAGGGCTTGTTTTAGCACTTGCTAGGCAAGCAGTTTAACCACTGTGCCATTTGTCTAGCCTTGTATGAGACCTTCTGAAACTATGAGATAAATAAATCTTTCCTCCCTTAAGTTGTGAATGTCGGGTATTTTGTTGCAGCAATGAGTAAGTAACTAAGGCACTACTGCATACGTTTTTTTTTTTTTTCTTTCTTTCTTTTGAGACAGGGTCTTTGTATCCCAGGCTGGTCCTGAACTCCCTATGTAGCCCAGGCTGGAAAAGAACCCACAACAATCTTCCTGACTCAGCCTCTTATGCGCTGAGATTACAGGCATGCACCCACATCCAGTTTATGGGGTGCTTGGAAATTGAACTCAGGCCTGAGAACTAGTAGGCAAGTGCTTTAACCGCCGTGCCCTTTTTTCTGCTCCTCTTATACCATTTTAAATCAAGTTATTTTACTGTATTCAATTTCACTAAATTTTATTTTGTAGAGCATAACGCCTATTGATTTTTGCATGTCGCTCTTGCTTCCTGAGACTGTGTTAATTTGTTCATGAGATCTTAATTTCTTTTTGTTGAATGTTTTCAGTCTTCTAAGTATAAAACCATAACATCTGCAAATAAAGATAATTTCATTTTTTATTCACTACTTGCATTTCTTTTATTTTACTTGCCTAATAATGTTCTGACACAAATTTGCTCAATGTTTTTGCAAAACAAGCTCTTGGTCTGTAGTCCAGGCCGATCCTAAACTCAGTATGCAGCCAGGCTGGCCTAGAACTCACGGCAATCCTCCTGTCTCTGCCTCCTGAGTGCTAGGTGCACAGGTGTGTACCACCACGCCTGGCTTTATGGTGCTAGGGAGTCAAATTCGGGGCCCTGAGTGCGGGGCCATGTGAGCGCATTTAGTCGCTGTGCACTTCCGGCACTTCAAATTTTCTTACCCCTCCAATGTGCTTACTTTTGCATTCTATTTATTTTTCATTCTTTCACTTTCGGTCTGTGTATGTTTTTGCTGATCACGTATGTTTCTTGCAGGCAACAAAGATTTGTGTTTGTGTTTTAGATAAATCTCCCCTCAGTGTATTTTAATTGGATGAGTCAAAACTATTCACACTTCATGCTTATTGATGAAATGGGTGTACTAAATCCTGTCATGTCACTGTGTGCTAATATTCTTCACCTTGTCTACTCTCCTTTTTTTTCTCTGTATGTTTCTTGGAATGCAAGGGGTGTGTGTGTGTGTGTGTGTGTGTGTGTGTGTGTGTGTGTGTAAATAGGCCTGATCAAAAAGAGCCTCTCCGCAACATATTATAATCATTTCTAAAAATCAAGCCCAAAGATATTATACGGAGATTTTTATGAAAAAATCACCAAGTAACCTATAAAGTTGAAGCTGACAGATTAACAACAGATTCCTCAACATCAATCATAAAGGGCAGAAGAGTTTGCATCAAAGATTTTTCAAAAGAAAACATTTGACCTCCCAGATTTATAAAGATTGTAAAATTACTTTTCCAAATAGGTGGCAACACAAAGACATTCTCTGAAAAAAATGCCTAAAAGAAGTTATGGCCATTGAAAATAATTGCAGAAAATACTTTAAGGTGATTCTGAACAGATATAGGGGTTTGATCAGAACCCAAGAACAACTCATAATAGCTAAATCTTAAAAGTGGCCTATGTGTAACTCAACAGATGAGTTAACATAGAGGAATGTGGTATATGCACACAATGGGGCATGTGTTTGCTGTGTGTGAGGTTCAATTTGAATCATTTAGAGAAAAATGGATTAACTTTGAGACCATAATGCAAATAAAATTAATCAAAGAAAGTCAAATACTGCATGGTTTTCCTTATATAAGAAACCCAAACTATAAATAAAATAAAAAGTGAAATACAAGAGAGATTACAGAAAGCAGGGAGATAAACTTTGTGGAGATGGGAAGGAGATCAGGAGTGCAGAGGAGAAGGAAAGGTGGGACAGAGAAAGGAATTAAAAATGACTAAGATGTAACATGTATATACACTGATTCCTCCAAATAAATGTAATTTTCATGTATTGTAAATATCTCTTAGTAAAATAATAATTATGCAAGTAAAACTCAAAATCAGAAACAAACCAAATGAATAATTATTATGGTTTCATCAGGAATGTCCTCCAAAACCTCATGTATCTGGATGCTGTGAACCTGAGACAGTAGTCAAAAAGTCCTCCTACCTAAGAAATGTGGCAGAGTCTGGAGAAGCAGAGTCTGGTAAGTATTGAGTGCATCCTTAGAAACAACTGCAGTATTTTTCCTTTCTCTTGGTTTGCATGAAACTGGTTAATGAAGTTTAACAACTGAGATCATCTTTTCTCATTGGACAATTTAAAAAACTGTTGACTGCACCCTACATGAAATTCTTGGTATGCATATGTAGAGGTGTGGCAAGTGACTTAATTATAACTGGTGCTGCTTATTTATTGTATTATGTTAGCCATAATGACATCCAATGGGATAGATAGAGAATAGGATAGAGTTAATCAAAACACAAGGCCTGGGTGTTCCAGTGACCATGGAAATGGGTGAGAGTTATGCTTCCCTCTCCCCCAGTTCTTCTTTCTCCCCTCCCATTTTATTGATGTGTGTGTGTGCGCGCGCGCGCATGCATGCAATACATAATGTTTACCCCCCACACACACACTTCTGAAAAGCAGCCAAGGACACAGGATCACAGTGAGAAACTCCACGTTCCTTTCCTTGTTTTCAAGAGACAGTAAATTTAGCAATAGGCCAAATGTATTTTTTGCAGCAGCATCTGCCTCACTACAGAAAGCCAAGCTGTTGTGTACACAAACAGATAAAAAGTATAGGTCCAGTTCACCATCTCAAGTGGGGACTCTCAGTCAGGAGCGCCTCTCAAATCTCCCCTTGAGAGCTTTCTCTCTCCTCTCACTGTCTACAGTAAACTTTGCTTTGTGTTGAGTCTTCTCTTGGATTCTGAATTGACTTATTCACTATCAGTTTGAGAGCCCATGAGCCCAGACAACTGGAGAACCAAGTACCATTGCTGACAGGTAGATCCAGGGGATATACATGCTTATTATATATCCTCATTATACGTCCCCTGTCTGAACTCCAACCAATGTAGCCACTGAGCAAGCAGCTACAATTAGCCCTCTTAGCTCTCCTAAATTTCGATGGCTTTTTGACCACACAGGTTGCTGTTTAACATCTAACAAATCATCAGATTAAGTTACTCATGGAAAAGCCTGTGTGTGATTCACATCATTCCCTCTTCTGTGACTACAATTTGGTAGTTTGTGGATTCAAATGCAGATTAGTAATTAATAAAGGCTTATCAGTCTTTTGTGTCTTTTCAAAGAACTACCTTTTTGATAGTTTGATGCTTTGTATTGCTCTTAGGGTTAATTTCAAATTTTAAGTATGGTGTTTATCACTATTTTCTTCTAATGCTGGCTTTGTGTTTGGCTGGTTCTTTATTTTTTTAATTTGTGATACATTATTAGCTATTTATTTGGGGTCCCTTAGTTTTTCTGATATTAACACTCATGACTATAGACTTACCTGCTTTCACTGAGTCCAATACACTCTGTACCATTTTCATTGTCATGTAACTCTTAAAAACATTTAAAATTTTTAAGAAATTATTTCTGAATTCTATAGTAATCCTTTGGTTATTTAAGAATGCATTATTCATTTTTTATATATGTTTGTAAGGTTTTTGTGGTATCTTTTACTGTTGATTCTACTTTTATCCAATTGTGATCTGACTGAATACATGAGGTTATTTCAAAATATTAGATTCACTAATATTTTATGGGATAAAATGTGGTCCGTGCTAAAGAGAGCTCCATGGAATGATGAAAGACACTATTGATCCTGAATAAAACACTGAATGTGTGTATGCGTCTAAGATCATTTGACCTTTTATGTAGCTTAAGTTTTGTCCTTTGATCTACCTATTTTTAATTGTTTCATTTTGAAGCCTCTTATTTAAATCTATCTGCTCTTTTGTTCATTTTACAAAATCGTTTTTCATCAAAATTAAAGACTTTTATTCCAAAAGACACCGTTAAGAAAATGCCAAGACAAATCTTAGAGACGAAATATTTCTAAATTGTACATTAAACAAAGACTGGTCTCCTTAGGAAGAAATTTACAAAATTATTTGTGATACTATGCAGTACTTGAATATTTAAAATTGTTATCTTTTCCTGATGAATTATATTCTTCACCAATACATAGTGTCTTTTCTGCAAGTTTTGGTTTAAAGTGGGCTTTTTCTGACGTAGGTATGGCTACCCTTACTTGCTTTCAAGGTATTGCTGCTTGGAGAATCATTCTTCAACATTTTTTCTTTCAGTCCATTTACGCTGTGCAGTTGAAGTGTGTCTCTTGCAGACAAAATATAAAAGTGTCCCATTATTTTTATTTAATCTCCTGATCTGTGGCACTTACTTGAAGATTTTGATTTTTAAACTTTATTATGGAGAGTATGTGCTAACTTTTTTATTGTGTTGTTTGCCTGATACTCAGCTCACTTCTGTTGCTCATTTTGTTCATCCTGCCTCCCAGTGAGATTTGCTTTTTCTCCTTCCTCTTCAGTTTTTTAACTTGGCTTTTGCTTAGGATTTTCCTATTTTCTGCAATGCTGCTTTTATAGTCATGTGTTATCCTGGTGTGTGTGTATACGTATGTACGTATAATGAAAAGTCTTTATTTTTCATTCAATTTTGATGACTAGCCTTGCTTTATATAATAGTCTGACCTGGAAGTTACTTTATTTTAGACTGGAAAAGTTTTATCCACAGCATCCTGGTCTTTAAGGTTTCTGTTGAAAAATTTGCCATTATTTTGATAGATTTGTTTTATAAATGATTTGGAGGTTCTCTCTAATATTTTAAATTTTATTTTGTATACTTAAAAAGTACACCATGATATTAAGGGATACACATGTACCATAAAATGTTTATGGTACTGAGGCAAATAATCATTCTCCTCTTCTATGTAGTTATTCATTTGACAACCTGTGGAAAGAGCACCTAAAATTCATTCATTAAACTGATTTGTTCTGGATTCTAGCATTTTGGCTATGAGTTGTTATGATGTGGTTCTTTTCTAGTCATGTACAATTTCTGTTGAAAATGCCTCTTGTATTGAGGTATCTATTTTATTTTCCAATTCTGTTAAATGGTATTTTAAGCCAGTCACCCATATTTCAATGCCTTTTTCCAAGCCAATGGGCCTCCTTTTGTTCAGATTTCCAATAAATACCCGTATATTGTGCTCACTGCTTTAAAAAAAATCCAGCCTGACTGTTGTGGTACCTTTATTCTGCTTTCAAATTCTGATGTTGTTCCTTTTGACTAATGGCTATCCACTGCCAAAACTTTCTATATGTGTTTTTATTTGACTTATTGAGATGTGTCCCTGAGATTTCTCCTTAGGTCTTTATCAGAGTTTCTACTTCTTCGTGGAAGTGGTCTTTCATATCCTGAACCGGATTTATTAACTCATTTAGCTGTTCATTTGTATCTTCTTTTATTTCATTAGTGATTCCACTAAATACTTCAACTCTTTTTCTTTCTTCTTTAATATCACAGATGGTATAATTACATGTTTATAAAATATTTTTTCTGTTATTATATTCATTTCAGCATCTGCGGGAGCAGTTCCAAGGGAGTAGTATATTTTCAGAGACATCTTGTGTCCTTCGTTTTCTCACTTTATTGTGTTGGGGTCTTCAGGGCCCCAGAGCCTCAGCATCGCTGACCTTGGCGGAGTTCCTTCCTTCCCAGGAAGAAATGTTACTATTTGTAAGGTTGTTTTGCTTAAACACAGGAACTGGGGTTTAGTTAATTAAGAGACTGAAAAACAACTGGAGTGTTCCATCCTCCTTCCTCTACTCATTTCCTCCCCCTGGACGACCCCCCACTGGTTGAGGCCTTGCTGATTGGCCCAAGATAGCTTCTTCGGTCTACTTGAGCCTTTGTACTTCCCTGAATAAACTTGAGACAGTGGTCACTGAATCGACTTCCTGAGTGTGTCACTCTGTCCTCTGATCCCTTCTCCGGAGGGAGACCCCTACATTATTGCACTTCTTTGTTGATTGGTTAAGTATAATTTTACTTGAACTGCTGTGCGGGTTTTGGTGTGTGTGTGTGTGTGTGTGTGTGTGTGTGTGTGTGTGTGTGTGTGTGTGTGTGTGTGTGTGTGTGTGTGTGTGTGTGTGTGTGTGTGTGTGTGTGTGTGTGTGTGTGTGTGTGTGTGTGTGTGTGTGTGTGTGTGTGTGTGTGTGTGTGTGTGTGTGTGTGTGTGTGTG
>PVKB01004318.1:0-41440 GCA_004027205.1 Ctenodactylus gundi | reverse complement strand
GTGTGTGTGTGTGTGTGTGTGTGTGTGTGTGTGTGTCTTTCTGATGTTGACTGGGTTGTGAATGTATCTACATTAAACAGCTTCCCCTCTTTACATACTCAATGTTAGTTTCAGCCTCTAGCAGTTTTTTGGAGAGGAAACTACCTACTGTTAACATCATCAGTTGAGAAGCTAACAAATATTTTCTTATACTTAAGAAATTGATTAAAAACTTACTATTTTACTAACTCTAGAAAAGACAGAAAGGAATATAGTAGAGAAGTCTAGAAAATAAGCACTAATTGTTTTAATGCTATTTCAAATGAGAGATACACATGTGGGAGAGATAGAAAGTCAAAAGAAGTTGAAGAAAAAACAAGCCAACAAAAAGGAAGAACTGAGAGAAAGAAGGAGGTATATGAAGAGATATAAAGAGACCAGAAAACATGGTGATGTAAATAAAAAATAAAATAGAAGAAAATGAAATTTCATGCAATTATTGATATAACTGTGAAAAAATTTAAACACACTTAACAGCAATCATTGGCTTGGACACATATAGCAAAGCAAGCTAGGGTATTGTTAAGTAAAAGTGTAAAGTTAATACTGAAATCTATACACATATCTACATATGTGGAAGATAATCCTTGTTATGCAAAACAAAGCACGTGATTAAAAAGCAAAAACACAAAACAGTGGAGCTCAGCAAGGGACAGGAAAAGGCCAGACACAATGAGAACGAATGCGTGAGTACCTGGGTGTAGATATCCAGCAGATACACAAGATCTTCTGTTTTCTTTAGTGACCAATGTTTGATTGATGTAATAATAACCTTAATGTCTTTTGAATTTACATTTACTTTTCAGTACTCAGCTAAGGAATTTGAAATTTAACTTCTCTTTTTTACTTTCTCGTATTTTCTAGCTTTATGAATTCTGTTGTTATAGTCCTTTTCTTATGTGGGTTGGTGGGCAAGGCCATGCTGCGGAATCTCAACAAAGATATGATGAGATAGAAAAAAGAAAATAAGGAACATTTGGTAAATCACACCAGTGGGGGGCTCTGTTGTACCCAGAGAAGAGGCATCAAGATATGGCCACTGCAGCCCATTCTAGGGGTGGGACACTGAGCTGGAGTCAGCGATTTGAGTGGTGAAGTGAGTCAGATGCAGAGGATTGAATATGTTGACTAATGCATGATTTCTCGGATTTGAGAAACCCAGAATGCAAGCTTTCTATAGAACCAGAGGATGTGATAGTGGGAGTTAGCGGGGATGGGGTAGGTGTGGGAGGGCCAAAAATGGGGAGGGGTTGCAGTGTTGATGTGATACGTATGTGCACAAAATCCTCAAGTTCGTTGCAACCATTATGTATTGTATACATTAACGAGAGTGGGGAAAACAGAAAAACGATCAGTATTATATAGGAAGGCATCTAGAAACAAACATAAAGGAGATCCTGCTTATTTTATCAAATTTTAAAAATATCATCCAGTTCCTTTTATTTTGAAGAATACCAGCTAACTTACATTTCTGTAAGAATTTACTGAAATCCCATCTCTTACTAAAGTTTTTTAATGCTTCTCATAATAACATAATTTATATCTTCCTTCAATATCTGAAATTCAGAAATTAAGTACAGAAGAAAAAGAATACTATAATTTTGGATGTTTGTACAAAGTTTATGCCTAAGGAATACAATAATATTCATATCTAATTAACACAAACATGCTTTGTGCTGCACATTTCACATAGAGGAGCAAGATATGGTATTTTACATTAATATTGACTTCTGTAGGTAGTAGGGGCATAATTAGGTTAATAAAAGAAAAAACTCAGAATGTAATTTAAATAGTGAATTACACACAACAGAGCATGCAATCAGATAGAAATGAAATACTGACAGAAAAATTAAGGGAAAATTTCTCCTTAATTTTTAGTGACAACATGTATGTAGTCTATATAAAGTACAATGTGAGGATTTCCTATGGATTATAAATATGTAAATATGAAACAGCAGGAGAAAATGACACAGATTCAAACCAGAATGAATAAAAATGAAAATAAGGTGATTATGATGCATTGGGGCACTATAATACATAGAAGTTTCATATCTTAATTTTAAATCACTTTTCTCTTATTCTTAATATAGAAAAAAATACATGCGGTTTCTGTTGTGGATTGTCTATGGAACCATGTGATGTTGGTGGGTTGGGGTCTAGTCTGGAGGGGTGGATTACATTAAGACTAAAGGCGTGTGAATTAGGATTACCGGCGTGTAGTGGCCACACCTGGATGCAGGAGGGACTGGTTACTGGGCGGAGACCTGAAAGGATACATAAGCTGCACCTGCCTTCCTGGAGGGTGGGGACTAGTCTCAACTAGCCTCAGCTTGTCTTCCTGTGGGGAAGCTGCCTCCACCTCTCTCTCTGCCATGTACTTGGATTGTTGCCGGCCACCCCTGAATGGACTGCGACCTTCGAGACTGTGAGCTAAAATAAACTTTTCCTTTCCTAAGTTTGTGGGTGTCGGATATTAAGTCACAGCAACGAAAAAGTAACTAAGACAGCTCTAAAGAGACAGTAATGGCAATCTATGTAGTAAAACTAAATGACCTGGTCAAAATACAGTCTTCCATGAAAACGAAATTTAAGACATGGAATAAAAACGAAGCTTCTGGGTTACTCTGCTGATTAATCTTGATTGCCCGTTTGAGAGGATTAAGAGACTGCTTGAGAGGCAGATTGTGGAAGCCAGTAGATTAGAGGAGACACTGGCTGAGGAGTATGATTTGGGGGATTGTGTCTGGCCCTTTTCTGTTCCTTGTGAGCTCTTTCCAGGCTTCTGATTCATGGGTACCACAATTTGAGTAGCTTGGTCTTGTGATTTTTCTACCTTTGAGCAGCATGGGCTGAAATCTCAGAAACTACAAGCCAAGCTAAACCCTTTCTTTTTGAGATTGCTTATGGAATAATTTTTCTTCTAAGGTAAGCTTAATTCTATCAATATTTTGCTTTATCTTCATAATAAGTGTGCTACAGGCATATGTTTGTGAGGCATACTAATTCCAGTTAACCCCGGGAATTGGTGCACACACACACACACTGTGCCTTAATCATTTTTACTCCCTCTTCTGCTCCTCTTCCTCCTGTTTCCCCTCACCCCCACATCTTCTTCCTCTTAGATTTTAATTTACAAACTTTTATTCTCATGGTTATCTCTTCTGAGATGTCACTATTTATTATATATTTTACTTTAAAGATTAAAATTTTATTTAACATCAAATAAGTGGTAAACATCAAATTGATTATAAGTTAAGATGTCTCTATGTTGAGAACCTTCCCATTTTATGTAGAATATTATAAGGAGGGGCTAGGGCTTGGAAGCTTAACTCGCGGTTAAAGCACTTTCTTAACAGGTACAAGGCCCCGGGTTCAATTCCCCAGTGGCACATTAAAGTAATAGCCAGGAATGGTGGCCCATGCCTGTAATCTTAGCACTAGGGAGGCTAATGCAGGAGGCTTGCCATAAATTTGAAGGCTGATGAGCTACACAGTGAGTTCAGAACCATCTTGAATTACACAGTAAGACCCTGTTTTAGAAAAAAAAGTATGTGGGAAGTAACTTTTAAAATAATATGAAATCTATATGTAAAGCTAATTCTACTTGTTATCATACTTAGCTCATATTACTTAATGTTACAACGTCATTATGATTCTACATATAACATCTAGCAGAATATTCAATATATAATAGATTGGACACATGTTTACTGCATGGAAATTGATTAACCCAAAAACTGCTTGTCCCATGAGCTCACAACAAATTGCCAAGTTCGGCTTTTATAGCTTTGGATCTTGTTCTGCTCAGCCTTCATTGGTCCTTTCCACACTGCTCTCCTTCAGGGAAGTGATGTAGCACTCCGACTTGGACCGACTGTATTTCACACCAGAAGGAGAGGAACCACTTGCTAGAAAATAGAGCAACAAAGAATAATCACCGCGACAGAATTATTTACACTAAAAATGTAATGAAGTGAATAGAAGGAAGAACTTTTTTATATTTGATTATCTAAAATACTTACTTTTTCCGTGTATTCAGAAATAACCAGAATGATAAAGAATGCAAAAATAATTTTTTTGAAATTATAAATTTAAACAGTAAGCCCTGCCGGCCTTCTGTATTGATAAAAGATTTTTTTCGTCCACTTAAGTGTATTCATTTAAATCTTTGGCTGCCACTCTTACCCTTCAGTAGCACGATCCCTTTACATATGAAGTTTAGAATGCAATTTAAATTCAGTACTGAAATTCAATACAATCTTCAGAAAAATCTAATTTAAAACAAGCAACGCAGAAGAAAACACAATTTAGTGTATCTGAGCTTTTCAGTGCTTATTGTAAAAATTGAAGTACATTATAATCAAGTTTTCTCTTTGTTGTGCTGAGATTCCCTGGCAACCAATGGATGCTGCACTTAAGAATACTATCCTGTATCTTGTCAAGGTGACAAGGGCTTTCCCACTCTCCTGTTGTCCCTCCCCCTGCCCTCCCCTCCCTCCCTCCTCCACCACCCTACCCCCCCTGGTTCACTCTGTTTTTCATTTTAAGTTCCATAAGAGTTGTGATCTGGGTCTCTCATATCAGAGAGACCATTCGATGTTTCAGTTTCTGCTTCCAACTCACTTCACTAAGCATGATGCTCAACTCCATTGGAAACCTTAAATTTTGCACGTATACATATCAATAAAATGGGGGAATAAAAGAATACCATCCTGTACCATGTGTGTACACTCACAGATTCTTGCCGTGGTAACACATGGCGAAGTAGAGAGTACGCTGTGTTAGATAGGAGGGTCAGACTGCCTAAAAGGGACTACAGTATTGTGCCTTTCTAAGGACACAAAGGCAAGAGCAAACGCAAACTTGATCTGCCACACATCACCTTTTCGTTTATTTTCCAAGGATTACAAATTATTTGAAGTCCATACATTTACATAAATGTCTTGCCATTGTATACATAAAACATTCAAAAATTATTTTTCAAATGTTGAAAATGGAGCACTCTCGCAAAGCATGACAATGACTAACTTAATGTTTTTGCGTTGTAGGTGATGTCTTCAATCATGAAATAGTCACCAGGTTAGAATTCCCTTAAGGTAATGCACAAAGAGAAAAACAAAGAGGAGGAGAAAGCTGACAAGTAGAGAAAACTTCTGGAACTTTCTTATATAGAATGCAATTAGGACAAATGGATGGGACATTACATGCTCTTGTTCACTCTCGTTAGTTAATGGTTTGAAAGGAAAAAATGGTGACTACCATAAGATATTTATTTTCAAGTGATCCCATAATTCAGAGATTTATAATACAATATTAAAATATATGATGCAGATTAAGGACCACATAGCAAGAAAGAATACTTTCAGGATAAGAGCAATCCACAGAAGCAACTGCCTGACTGGTAAAGATGCACTAGCCATTGGTCTGTCCATTTTATAATGTTATCTCACTTTGAAAAAAAACATGAAAATGAAAAGAAAAGCAAGGAAGAAAACCTCTAAATTGTAGGAAATCCATTAAACTATCAGAGCACACGAATCCCTACTGTTTCCAATTTTATAAATGCAAATATAAAAATAAATATCTCTACACTTCTTAACAAATGACTAATGTCTCAGAGAACAGAAAAAAATCAAACTTATTTCCAAATCCTGCAAAATAATATATCGAGGTCACATGACACCCGAGCTATAACTTTACATGAGTAATATTTTGTTAACTGTGTTGACCACTGTTTATAAAATAAACAAATGCAAAACAAAAATTATTGAAAAACCATAACGCTGAAAATCTGAAAAACTATATTGTAATTATATTTACTATTGTAAACACAAATACTATTGGTAAATTAGTTTCTGTTCCCTCATGTTCATAAAGCATCCATTTAATCATCTCTTTTATATAAAAAGGCACTAAAGTGTCCTCAGTAGTAACATTTTTACATTGATTTAAAAATTTCTTAGTTGATTAATTCTCTTTGGGTCAAATGGCTTACTCCAAAATTCATTAGTTATAAGAAGAGAAACATACTGATTGAGTACAGGTACCTTTATTCTCTAGTTTAGAATCATTATGAAGGGAGACAGCTGACAATTTAGAATATGGTTTTCACCATACTATGACAGTAAAACTAACAGGGCCACATGGAAACAAGCCTAAAATTGTGAGTTTCATTAAGTTTCCTGATTGACCAACCCTTATAAGGTGTGAACATTGGAGGGATCACATCTACTTAACAGGATTAGGAAACACTCAGGGCAGAGCTTTCTGCTTTCTGCGCTGTGTAATTGATGTGTGCTCTAGCAAATGAGATACACTCAACTTGCGTGAGGGTGGCCAACCAATATAATAGCAGCTTGAGCTAAATAAAAAAGGAAGGAGGAAGTTTATTACAGGTTCTTCTGGGATTCTGGCTTTCACCATTGTGAGCAAACATTTACTCGCTCCTGTCTTCACATCACAGATCTCCACGGCAGATTTGCTTCAGTCCTCAGACCCTTGCTATTCCCTTAGGAAATCAGTTTGTGGCACTGACTGTCCTATACTCTCAGAATGGCTCTTTCCTCTCTCGTGTCTGAGCAGTCACTGGAAGTACGTTGAGAGCCCAAGTGGCCATTTTATACTGTCCCTAAACTTGTAGGTAGCACTAATAAATTCTTTTATTTGCATATAATTTCTATTAATTATGCTTTCCCAAGAACCCTAACTGATAGAGAAGGTGATAAAACTGTTAAACTTATGTATATTTCCCAGCCAAATTGGAATGAGCTAATGTAAATAAATAAATGAAATAGAATAAGTTAATCAGAAAAAGAACCACGGTAAATTATTGAGTATTACTCTTCTATAAAGTCAGATAGGTTTGAGGCTTTTGTAGATAAATGGTGAAGTGATTTCTGATGCAGAAGATTAAATATTGCATGGTTTCTCTAATGTGAGAAACCTAGAATACAGTCATTTTATAGAGCCTAATGAGTGTGATTGGGGGACCTAGGGGGGAGGGAAGGATTGGGAGGGTCAAAGGGGGCAGAGAAAGGGACGGTAATTTTGATGTGATATATATGTGCACAAAACACTCAAGTCCAATGTAAACATTATCCCTCTTTTACACGCACACATATAAAATGGGGGGGGGAGTAAAAATGTAAAAATTATTAGCAAATCCTATGCAATTTATTTTCAGTAAGGTTATACAAATTCAGTGAATTTATCTAGTGATCATTTGGGAAAAGCACCTAATAATCACTACTCTAATTATTTCAACTTTATTCCGAACTGCTAAATAACTTTAAAACTTCTGAGACAAAAATCGAAAGGAAAAAATTGAAGCCACATTACCCACAATACTGGTACAAATATAAAAACTTGTGATATTTTGTTTAATATTGACATCTAATTGTAAACAATATATTTTTTATTTACTTGCATATGTTTACAATACAATATGGTCACATCCATTTTAGAGAAATGGTGCATGTACAGAGCATATCATGACCATTTTCATCCCTTTATATCACCTTCACAATACCCCGATAACCTCCTTTCCCTTACCTTGTTTTCCATCACCAAATGCCTGTGCCTATTTCCAACCATCTTGGCTTTATTTTACTATATAACTTAGTTCTGTTTCAGCCTTCTCCCTGAAGAGAAACCATGTGATACTTCACATTCTGCACCTGACTTACTTAGTGTTAAGGTCTCAGGTTCCATCAATTTTTCATCAAAACACATGATTTTTTTTCTTTTTATGACATAATTGAATCCTATATGTTATATAAAATGTTTTTATTCTTCCATGCATTGATAGGAATAGAGACATTTTCCAAGCTTATCTATTGTAAATTGTGCTCCCATAAACATAGGAATGCTTGTATTGATGCACTATGGTATCTTCTACTGGCTTGGGAATATACCCAGGAACGGTATATGCCTCAGTTATGTTTTTGTCGATGTGACTCCACACACCACATCCACAATTTCTGGGAGGAGAAGTCCATTTTGGTTCACAGTTTCAGAAGGTCACAGTCAGTTGATGGGTGGAGCAATAGCGGAAGAGCATGGTGCAGGAGGAGGTGGAGGCAGCTCCTCACAACATTCCAAACAGGAAGCTGAGTCAAGTCCCAGAAGGAAAACAGGAAGCAGCATATATCCTTCCAGGCCCGTTCCAGCCATCTGCCCCTTCTGGGTCCAGCCTCCATGTTCTGCTGCTTGTAGGTTCAAGCCCCCACATTGTGCCTGTAATCCCATCCACACACTTATATTCCACCACATGCCCATAATCCACGCCTCCAGACTAGGCCCTAATCTCCTAAAAACACATGGTTCCATAGATAATCCATAACAAACATCTAAATACATGAGACTTTTGGGGGACATTCTAGATCTAAGCCACAATAGTATATCTGAGTCGAATAGAATTTTTATGTTTAGTTTTATGAAGAATCTGTACTAATTTCCAAAGTGATTATACAATTTTCCATCATTACTGAAAACCTAGAAGTGTTCCTAATTTTCTACATCCTTGAGAGCATTTGCTATTTTGTCCTGATGACAGTCATTATGTCAGGAGTAAAGCAAAATCAGAGTAGTTTTGATTTGCCTTTACTAAAGGGCTTAAGATGCTGAACATCCTGTCACGTTCCTAGGGGCCATTTGTTCTTCCTTAGCGAAGCTGCTATTCCATTCATTTACTCACTTTTTAAATTGATAGCATTCTGTAGATTCTAATTGTTATCTTTGCTGTGAGAGAGAAGTTATTTAATTTGATAAATCTTATTTGGTGATTCTATGTATTATTTCATAACTTGTTGTTCTTTCCAGAATATCTTTTCCTGTGCCTATGGCTTTAAGGCTGTTTTTTTTTTTTTTAGCAGTTTTAGTGTGTCTGTTTTTATATCTATATTTTGATCCACCTTGATTTGATTTCGCTGCAAGGTAAAACATATGTGTCTAGCTTCAATCTTCAGCACACGAATGATCATTTTTTCTAGAACCATTTCTTAAAGACCCTGTCATTTCTCCAATGTATGTTTTCAGACCTGTTGTCAGAAAATCATGTTGTTGAAAATGTATGGTATTTCTGTGTATTTTGTTCTATTCCATTAGGATATATGTCAGTTTTTGTGCCAGTACCAAGCTGTTACTGTTTAAGCAACTTAGTACTACAAATTGAAATCCAGAATTATGATATTTCCCACTTTGCTCTTTTTGTTTAGGATTATTTTGGGGATTTTGCATCTCTTCTGATTCCATATACATTCCAGAAGTGTCTTTTTAGTGCAGTGAAGAATGTTTCTGGTGTTTTAACAGAATCGCATTATATGTATAGATCATTTTGTCAATGCAGCAGCTTTAATTATATTAATTCTGTCTATCCAGAAACAGGAATTTTTTTCCCATTTTCTTACATCATCTTTACTCTCTTCCTTCAGAGATGTATAGTTTTCATCATAGATGTCTTTCACCATCTGGTTAATTTCTAGGATATCATTATTGATGCTATTATGAATATAATTATTTCCTGATATTTTACTATGTGTTGATTGATGTATAGGATTTCTATTAATTTTTGTGTGCTCACCTCATGTCCTGAAACTTGGCTTGATTTTTCACCAGCTCTGTGAGTTTCCTGATGGAATATTATGGGTCTTTTGTACATATGCGATCATATTGTCTGAAAATAGGGATAATTTTATTTTATCCCTTTCTAACTATATTTTATTAATTTTCTTTTGCCTGAGTGCTCTAGCTGAAGTTTTGAACACTATACTGAACAAAAGTGGTAAGAGTTACTATCCCTTTCTGGTTCTTGATTTCAGACAGAATGCTTTCTTTTTTTATTTGTTTTGATTTTTTTTCACACTGAGTATGATCTTGTCTGTAGGTTTGTCATTTAGGGCATCTATCCCGTTGAGGTAAGGTCATTCTGTACTTATTTTCGTAGTGTTAATTATCATGAAGGAATTTGGGATTTTGTCAAAAGATTTATCTGCATTTATTAAGTTAATCATATGACTTTTATCTATGATTCCACTTATTTGGCATACTACATTTATTAATTTGTGTAGTTTGAACCATCTTTTCAGCCCTGAGATAAGCCACCTCTGTTACGGTTTGTGATTTTTTTAAATGTCTTGTGAGTTGTGTTTTTAAATGCCATATTGAGATTTTTAAGCATATATTCATCCAAGCTTACAGTTTTCTTTTTTGTTGAAAATTTACCCAGTTTTAGGAACAAGATTCATGTAATAAACTTGAAAGCAAGTTCCCTTTTCAATTACATAAAAAGGTGTGAAAATAATTGGGATTTTTTTTTTTCTTTGAAATTCTGTTAGAATTCAGTAATGGGTCTGTTGCATCCTGGGTTTTTCCTAATTGGTAAATCTGATGACTGCATCATTTTCTAGCTTGTCAGTCTGTTAAGGTTTTTTATATCATTTTTGTTTAATTTTGGTAATTCATATGTGTCTGGAAACGTAACTACTTTTTCCTGATGCTTTCATTTATTTGAATATACATTTTCAAAATAGTTTTTAATAATACTCGGGATTTCTGTGGTAGCTGTTGTAATTTCACCTACTTCATTTGAAATTATGTTGATGTGAGATTGATCTGATTTTAGTATTTTAATTTAAATTTAATTTTTAATTAATTAAAATTTTAATATTTTTGCTCCAATTTTTGTTTTGCCTTTTGTTTTTATAATTTATTTCCTTTCACTAATTTTGATTTCAAAGTTTTGTTATTTTTCTAGGAACTTAGCATGCATTATTAGGTGATTTATATAGAAGAAGGTTGTTTCTGATGTAGACAATGTCATAAACTGCCCACCTAGATGTGTTTTCATTATGTTTCAAAGACTAATATGTTGTCAATTGATTCTAAATTTTTAAAAAAATCTTTCCTGAGTTTTTCTGTGACCCATGCTTACTAAGAGTGTATTTTTAAATCTCCACATGTTTCTTGTTGCAAATTTTCCTGTTTCTCTTTTTTTTTTTTGAGACTTATGTGGTGGTTTGGGTCTGGAATGTCCCTCAAAACCTTATGTACCTATGGATACTGTATACTTATGGGAGGTGGAGCTTGGCTAGAAGGGGTGAATGCTTGGGGCTTGGCACGGATGGGTGTGTGCAGGTTCTGCCCTCCCTCCCAGACTTGGCTTTGTTCTGCCATGCCACGAGGACCTCTATCTCCAGATCCAACTCCAGGCCCAGCATGTGAGTCCACCATTTTCAAACCACCCACCCGTGAGTAGGCTGTGACCTTCTGAAACTCTGAGCTAAAATAAATCTTTCTTCTTTAAAGTTGTGGATGTCAGGTCATCTGTCCCGGCAATGAAAAAGCAATTAAAACAACTTGTAATTGCATTCCATTATGATTTGATATAATGCAAGAGATTATTTTAATTTGTTGAAGAAGTATGTATCATGGCCTCAAATATGTTCTATCTTGAAGTTTCAAGAACCATAAAAGGAGTGTTGAATGAACCACTTTGTAGATGACTCTTAAATTCATTTGCTGTATGGTGTAGTTTAACTCTGGTAATGGTTGATTACTTTTTTATGATTGGCTTGTCCGTTTGTGAAGGTTGGGTTATGAAGCCATCCACTATTATGACATTGGTTTCTATCTCTCCACTTATGTCATGTAGTATTTGTTTTATAAAATTGATTGCACTGAAGTTTGGTACAAATGTATCTACATTTGTTACTATTTCTTGGTCAAATATTCCCTCTACCACTATAGAGAAATATTGTTGTCTCCTCTGACCAGTTTTGGATTGAAGCCAACTCTGTCAGAAATTAGAATACCTACTCCTGATTGCTTTTGGACTCACTTCATGGAGCATTGTTTTCTACTCTTTCACTTTCAGTCTGTGCATGAAGGAAGTTTGTCCATTTCAAGGAATACAGAGTTTCATTTTTTTAATCCATTCTACCAGTCTGTATCTTTTGACTCAGAGTTAAGACCATTTACATTAAGTGTTATTATTGAAGGCCATATACTGATACCTGACATTGTATTATTTTTCCATGTGATTGGTTCATTTTTGTTTTCATTTTATTTAGCCTTCTCACAGTGACATTGATATATTTTTGACTATACGTGTTTTTGATATGCTTCTTTCTTTTTATAAATTTTTAAGTAGTCTTATGTAGTGCTTTTTTGATAGTTGTGAACTTCTTCAGAATATCTTTGTCATGGAAGGTCTTTATTTTTTCATGAATTTTGAAAGATAGATTTTGCAGAATATAAAATCTAAATGGCAAATATTTTCTTTTAAGAATTGAAAATTTCCATTTCAAGATCTCATGAGCATTTTTATTTGTGATGAAAAAATATGAAGAGCTTGTCCTTTTAAGTAGTTTAAGGTTTATTCTAGTAGCCTTTAGAATCCTATCTGTTCTGAGATTCTAGGATTTTGAGTATGATGTATCATGAGGAGATCCTTATTTGACTATAACTACTTGAAGTTTTAAATAAATTCTTTACCTAGGTATATATTTTATATTCCAGATTTAGAAAATGTTTTGCCACAGTTTCAGGGAGTAGTATTTGTATATTATTAGCATCTGTTCTAGTCCATCATTTAGTGCAATGACTCTTAAATTTGTTCTATAAATTTACTTAGGAGCTTTTGAATCATTTTTGTTTGTTGTTTGTTTTTATTAACGCTAACGAAATATTCTGTTACTTCAATTTAATCATCAAGTCCTGGAAAATTTCTATTGATTTTTTAATTTGCAGAATTTCTGTTTAAAATTTTAAGCTCTAATTCTTTATTAAAGTGCCATTTTATATTTTTGAATTGTCTTCTTTAATTCCTTTAGTTGCTTTATTTTTCCCTTTGTTTGTGTGTGTATATATATATATATATATATATATATATATATATATATACACACACATATATACACATATTGATTACAGACACCTTGAGGAATTGGTGTGTAGATGTATTATGCTTTGATAATTTTTCTCCTTTTTGTCCCACATTCTCTTTAGGCTCTTACCTCATTCTGAGATCCCCTTCCTATATCTAAGAACTCTACCAATCTTACTTGCTATCTTCTTTTTCTTATTTTGTTCTTTTGTTTATTTATATCTTGGTTTTCTCATATAGGTTGAGCCATATGATACTTAACATTTCACATCTGGTTTGCATTTGCAAGCATTAGACTCTCAAAGTATATTTGTTTTCTTTTATATTCCTGAAATTTATCTATTTTTATGACATCATAACACTCTATTCTCTTTATACACCATGTTTTCCTTATCCTTGTATTTATTGATGGACATATGGGCTGTTTCTAGAATTTAGCTATTGTGACTTACGGTGCTATAAACATGGGTATACATGTGTCCTTGTAATTAATGTCTTTAGCTTTTTTGGAAAGATACCAAAAAGAGGTAGAACTGAGTCAAATGGGATTTATATTTTCAATTTTCTGACAAATTTTCATACTGATTTTGATAGTGATTGCATAAGTTTACAAATCTACCATAAGTATAGGAGTAGGAATGTTCCTTTTTGGGGTCTTTCTCATCAATATTTCTTTCTTCCCATAGTTCTCGATGGCAGCCATTCTTTTCAAAGTAAGATGTAATGTCAATATTGATTTGATTTGCATTTTTCTGAATGGCCAAAATGTCAAATATTTTTTAGTACACTTTCTGGGTTTTTGTATTTCTTCTTTTGAGAGGTATCTGTTCAATTTAGTTGACTATTTCTGATCAGGTCTTTTACTTTAGAGGGCTTTTTCTTAGTTATTTATATAAATGTTATTCCTCTGCCTGAGACGTAGCTGGGGATTTTTTTTTCCATTTTGTGAGTTGTTTTTTCACTCTATTGATTTGTTACTTTGCTGTGCAAAAGCTTTTTAGTTTGAAAAAGTCCCTGTTGATGATTGTTGATGTTATTTCTAATGCAATTGGAATTCTGCTCATGAAATCATTTCCTGTACTTTTGTCTTTTGGTGTTTACCTATTATTATATCAACTGGCAAGTTCAGCTTTTCAGTTTTAATATCTAATTTTCTGAACTATTTATATTTGATTTTATTACACGGTGAAATATATGGGCCTAGGTTCACTCTTCTTCATACAGATGATCAATTTTTCAGCACCATTTTTTAGAGATTGTTATTTTTTAATGGATAGTTTTGTCCTTTTTTCAAGAATCAAATGGCTGAGGATGCTTGAGGTTGTTTCTGTACCCTTAATTCTGTTCCATTCATCCTCCTGTCTGTTTCTGTGCTATTATCATATACTTTTAATTATTGTTATTTTGTAATATAATTGAGGTCAGAGACCATGAAGTTTCCCACTTTGCTCTCGTTGTTCATGATTGTTCTAGCAAATCTGAGCATTTTGTGGTTCTAAATAAATTTAAGAGTGCTTTTTTGCTAGTTCTATGAATAATGCTGTTGGTATTTTGACTGGCATAATTTTAGGTAGGGTAGCCATACCGACAGTGTTGGTTCTGCCTATCCAGAAACATGAGATATCTTTATTTTCTAAAGTCTTCTGAATTGTTTTCATCAAAGTACTGTAGTTTTTACTGTAGAGATCTTTTACTTGCTCAGTTAAGCTTCTTCCAAAGTATATACATTTTTGCAGCTATTGTGATTTCTTTCTTGGTAAATTCTTGATTATTTTCCCGGTGAGTTCATGGGTAGAGGATTATTGATCTGATTTGGCCATTTAAAGAACCAGCTTTTACTGTCAACAATCATTTCTGCTCTGATCTTTATGATTTTTTTTCTGTACTAATTTTGGAATTGGAGTGTTCTTGCTTTTCAAGAATCATGAGATGCATAGTTAAGTTATTAATTTGGTATTGCTCTATTTTTATATAAGCATTTATGTCAATAAATTTTCCTCTTAATACTGCCTTCATTGTGTTCTATAGGTTTCAGTCTGGTGTGGTTCCATTATCATTTGACTCCAGAAATGTTTTAGTCTCTACCTTTATTTCTTCTGTAACACCCTAATGGTTCAGTGGTGTATTGTTTAATCTTCATGTGTTTTTGCAATTTCTTAGCTTTCTGTTGTTGATTTCTAGTTTCATTCCACTGTGATCTGATTATATGCATGAGATTGTTTCAGTTTTTGTTATTTGTTTAAGCTGGATTCAATTTGCCAGAACTGGATTAAAAATTTTGTATCTATACTCATTAATGATATTGGTCCATAATTTTTCTTTCTGGTTAAGTCTGTCTGGTTTGAGGACTAAAGAGACACTAGCCCCTGAAAATGAGTTGAGTAGTATTCCTTCTCTTTCAACTTCATGGAACAGTTTGAGAAGCATTAGAGTTAGTTCTTCCCTGGAATACTGAAAAAAAATCTGTTATTAATCCATCTGGTCCTGGGCTTTTATTTGTAGGTAGAGCTTTTATACTGCTTTAATTTTTGTGTGTAAATTTGGGCTACTAAAGGTTTTTATGTTTTCTTCATTCAACTTTGGTAATTTGTATGTGTCTAGGAAGTCATTCATTTCTTCCCAATTTCTAACTTGTTGGAATATAGGTGTTCGAAATAATTTTATATAATATTATGAATTTCTGCCGTCTGTTAATCATTTCACCCTTTTCATATCTAATTGTATTAATGTGTGTTTTTTTCTATCCTTCTTTTGGTGAGTATAGCATGAAGTTTGCCAATTTTGTTTATTCTTTCAAAGAACTAGCTCTTTGATTCATTAATCATTTTATTATATTTTTGAATTCAATTTCATTAATTTCAGATCTGACCATTATAATTGATTTTCTTCTACTGCTTTTAGGCTTGGATTGTCCTTGTTTCCAAAGAGGCTTAAGGTGTATTATTAACATCTTTATTTGTAACTGTTCTGTTCTTTTGATGTGTGCATTTATGGCTATGAATTTTCCTCTAGGTACTGATTTCATTGTGTCCCATTGATTCTGATGTGATATACTTCCTTCATCATTTAACTCTATGAAGTTTTTGATTCCTTCTCTGATTTTTTCTGTGATCAACTGTTTGATCAATAGTAAGTTTTTTAGTCTTCATGTATTTTTGTGTTTTCTTCTGTTTCTTTTGCTGTTAAGTTCCAGTTTTATTCCACTATTATCTGAAAGTATACAAGAAATTATTTCTATTCCTTTGTATTTATTTAAGCAAGACTTATGACCTAAAATATGGTCTATTTTAGAAAATGTTTCATGTGCTGCTGAGAAGAATGTGTATGGAACACTCTGTAAACACCTGATAGGTCCAAGTTTCCTATGGTGTCATTTAACTGTTGCATATCTTTGTGGATTTTTTGTCTGGTTTATCTACCTATCTGTGATAATGGAGTATTAAAGTCCCCACCTATAATTGTTTTGGGGTCTATATGTCCTTTCAGATCTACATTTATTTGGTTTACATTATTGTGTGCTCCAGAGTTGGGAGCATATATATTGATGACTGTGAATTCTTCCTGTTCTATTGTTCTCTTAACCAGTATATAGTGACCATCTTTGTCTCTCTTAATCTGTTTTGTTTTGAAATCTGATGAGTCTGAGACTAATATAACTAATCCTGCTCGTTTACTGAGACTTGTTACATGAAATATTGAATTCCATCCTTTTATTTTCAGTCTATGAGCTTCCTTGTGGGTACAGTGTGTCTCTTGCAAGCAGGAAATTGTGGGTTTTTGTTTTTGGATCCAGTCATCCAGTCCATGTCTTCTAGTAGGTAAATTAAAGCCATTCACATTCAGAGTAGTTGTCAAGGTATATTTGGTATGTCCTGCCATCATTATGATTTTTCAGCATTATTTACTTTATTTCTTCTTTTTTCAGCCCATTCTCCTATGTTTATTGTCTTTTTCTCTGAGGTCATGGGTGTCGCTGGCCTCCCTTTCACTTTCTGAGTATCCTTTAAGTATTCTCTGCAATGCTGGCTTAGTGACTGCAAATTCCTTCAATCTTTCTGTGATATGAAAAAAACTAATTTCTCCCTCCAATTTAAAAGATAATTTTGCTGGATATAGCAATCTCAGTTGGAATTCATGTTCTCTTAGTGCTTGGATGATGTTACTCCATGATCTCCTGGATATTAGGACCTGGGTTGAGAAATATGCAGTTATTTTAATGGGCTTATCTTTGTAAGTCACCCTCTGATTTTTCTCTTACACCTTTCTCTCTTTGTGTTGGGTCTTGAGTACTTTAATTATGGTGTGTCGTGATGAGGTTCTCTTCTGATCAACATATTTTGGTGTTATATGTGCCTGCAGTAGTAGTTCAATGTTCATTTCTTTCCTTAGATTTGGGAAGTTTTCTTCCATAATTTCATTGAACACGACCTTTAAGCCTTTTGTTTTGTCCTCAGTCTTCTCTTGGACTCCCATATTTATATTGTTGTTTTAATTCGAGTCGTCTTTCTGCTTTCTTAGCCATTCTCTTTTTTCCTTTTTGTTTTGCATTCTTTATCGCCTGTATATTCCAGCTCATCCACTTTATCCTCAGGCCTGATATTCTATTCTCCAAATGTTCAAACTTTTTACCAATTTTCTCTGTGTATTTTTTTCACATACTGAATGTCAGTTTTCAATATTTTTGTCTTTGCTAATTCATGTCTACTTTTTTTGTTTTACATCAGTATCTTCTAGTTTGTATCTTCTTTGTTTTCCTCTAATTTCTTGTCAGTGTTTGCTGATAGCACAGCTATGTCCTGGTGTAGCTCTTGCATTTCCTGTTCATGTCTTGTTTCAACTCTAAGAATTTATGAGCCCAGAAATTTTCATGTTTTTTGCCTTTTTCATCTTTGGTTTCTGCTATTTCAAGATCTCTAGCATCATTTGCTAGAGTATCCTGTCTCTTTGCAGGTGATTTATTCTCATGTTACAGTGAGTTGGTATGCTCAGTTTCTTTTCTTGAGATTTTTTAATTAGACTCTTTCTGTTTGATGTGTTACATTGACAGAATATTTGCTAATGTAACTTAAATATGAATCTCCTTAACAATGTTAGCGTCCTATGAGTTTATGTGGAGCTGATTTCAGATGCTGCTGCCTGATGGGTTTGCAGTCCTTGCTGGGCACAGTTTGGGGTTCACTGCTCTTGGGTCCCAGCTCCTTTCCTATCAGTGCTGGTCCCTTTTGCTACGTGCTTGGAGGAATTTTTGTGGTCTGCTGTTACTCTGTTACTGGGGTTATGTGGATTGGGAAATTTGCAGTCTGTTCACCTCTGCGGCTTTGTGCAAACCTTAGACTTCTGACTGCTGACCTCATTCCTCTCTGGGTTAGAGGGAAGTAGTGTGCTGCTGCTTGTCCACGAGTCATCTTCCCAGGCTCACACTGCCGTGTGGGTGGGAGGGTCCACAATGGGGCTTCTCCAGCTTCTGATAGCCCGGCTTTGTTTTTACCTGTACTCCTTTGATTATGTTATAAATTTCACTTGTACATTTTTTATTTCTTTAGGGATAACTGTTCTAGGTCTCCTACTCTGCTGCCATCTTGACCAGAAGCCAAGAAAATCTTAAGAAATTAGTGAGCCCTAAATCAGAATTACAGAAAACACTTAAGGAAATGCTAGATAGAGAAAGGTTGTCAATTATTGCAAAGAACCCAGAAAAAAGATGCATCCAACAGGAAAATAATTAAGAAAAGGAAAAGTAAAGAAATTGACAGTTGAAAATTTTGATGTAACAATGACAAAATTCAATAATTTCATGACTATAGTAACTCGTAATGCCAATGGTCTCAACTCCCCAATAGAAAGATTCAAACTCACCACTTGAATTAAAAACAAAATCCAACCATGTCTTATCAGCAAGAGACACACTCCATCCATAAAGAAAAACACAGACTGAAAATGGAAGGACAGAAAACAATGTTTAATGAAAAAGAAACAAGAAAGCTAGTGAAAGTAGCACTCTACTTTTTCCTGTGTCAAACAGGACTTCAAATCAAAACTGGTCAAAAGAGAAAAAGAAGATCCCTACATATCTGTAAAGGGAACAATTCAAAAGAAAGAGCTAGGTGCTGAAGGAGTGTCACAGCCATTAAAGCTCTTGCCTATAGCAAAAACAGCTCATCCTTGAGTTCGATTCCCCAGCACCACATAAGCCAGGCATGGTGGAGTGTGCCGGTATTCCCACACTTGGGTGGCTGAAACAGGAGGATTGCCCTGGGTCCGTGGCCAGCCTGGGTTCCATAATGAGTTCAGGACCAGTCTGGGCTACAGAGCAAGACCCTGTTTCAAAAATTAAAAAATGAAAAACAGAGATAACAGTAGTAAATATTTTTGCACCAAACTTCAGCGTACCAACTTCATAAAACATAAAACACTGGACATTAAAAACAGATAAGACAGCTACAGAATACTAACAAAGGGCTTTGATACACCACTATTACAGACAAACATGTCAAGCAGACAAAACTTATGTTCCTACGTATTTGTTTCATCTTTGATCTTTTAAATAATTTTAACTCTTAGTTTTTGAGTTCTTCACCTGGAAGTGTATCTGCTCAGTTTCTGTTAGGTCAGCTTTTAGGGAGTTATAAAAATTTGAATACATCTTCTAGCCTTGCTTCTGAATGGGTGTTGTAGTTTGTTGTTGTTGCTGTTGAAGGCAGCAGGTCAGTTGTAATATAAAACTCTGCTACTATAGAAAAACAATCTATTGAGTGGAGTTTTTCCTGTGATGTGCCCTAAACTTTGGGCATGATTTAATATAGAGGCACCTAAGCAAAATATTTCAAGTACTATAATTAGCTGCTAGTACTGCATTGTGAGGAGAGATTAAATGCTAGAAATATCAAATTCCAGGGAGATCATTATGTACTGACACATAATATAAAACGTGTTTAAATTATTTTTAACATTTGTCTATTTATTAATCAGAAAGATTAGGGGATATTAATAATAAGAAATATGTGGGAATTTAGGAATAAAAATAATAAAGATAAAAATGGAAAAATGGAAAAATAAAAAATAGGATTTGAAGATGCAGTTTTTAAGCCTGGAAAAGGGATCAGAGGAATAGAAAGTTTGAAGGGTTATGTGGTGGTGTTGAAAAGAAAGAAGAAAGCATGTGATATGTATTTTAGGTTTCTCTAATTTTATATTTCACCTATTCACTTTATTTTTTTTGAAAGAGAAAAGCCGAAGGGGCTGGGCTCACTTGATCACAACCCACTTTCACAATAACTAACCCACTCTTGTGATCACTAATGCACTATCTTGTCCAGTTTGTAATTCTGTGGAGATTTTAACTACCTTCCTGTGCAATCACACAACTTCTACTCTGAGCTAAGAGCAGTAGAGCAATGTCTGAGTGCTATTCCTTCTAGACTATCATGATAATATACATAAAATATTTGTGAAGCAATACATTTTAATGAAAATGTACTTCATCAAATTATTATGTGCGATGATTACATTGTTTACTGTAATGAAGAAGCTGGTACACATAGAAACATGCACCTGAATATAGCACACAAGTGTGTGATGGAGATATGTGCTTTTCATTGCACTGTGAAAATAGGGAAATAATATTTAATTACAAAAATTGCCAACTTACTAGTCAATGACTGGCACCGTTTGCTCTTTATTTCAGAACCACCTTGTGATGAGTAATAGATATCTTTCTAAAAAGAAAAAATAAGACAATGGATTATTTTATTTGCAAAGACTTTTAACGTAACTATTAATATTATTTAAAATGTACTTAAACTTTTTCATATTTTTGCGTATTTATTCTTTTTCATGAACTACCAATAAAAATACAAAAAAGTTACTTTTAAAAATAAGCAGAATTGTATTATAATAGCAGAGAAGTAAAACTACTATTTTCTAAACTGTAAAACTGTTTCTGAAATCCATGTAAGTGAATAAGTAAGAATCCTCTGGGTAAAATTTAAAATTCTAGAAGGAAAACAAGCCAACTAACAAAAACTTCACTTAACACAGTTTTATGTATATGTGATATATACATATATGTGCATATACATGTATAAAGCAAAACAAGAAATATCAGTGCAAACTTTCAATAATGGAACTTTTGCCTAGAAGGTTTCCTCATGATTTCACACATCCCATTCTTTTCTTAGCACAGATTTGTTTTTAAGAACAAATTTATATTTAACATTATGTATAGCTTTAAAATCCTAAATGTCAAAGTCAATAAAACATTAGCAGAAATAAACAAACTTCAACCCACAAACTCAGACATTTTCACTTCGTAAATATAAATTCAAAGTTATTTGTTTATATATTATTATACTGGATGTGGTACAGCCTAACCCATCACATCACCAAAGTATAACTGAAGAGAAGTATATTGTGCAAAACATTTAAATATAAATGTGTAATATCATTCTCCAGGTTATTTCTACAAACGAAAGGCAAACTGTTGGTCCTGATATGGATAATTTTCTTCAAATTCTTTGAATCTGTCAATTATGACCAACATTATATTTTCTCAGGTAATACTATGAAAAATATATTACATTAACATTTCTATATCTTGTTTTTATGTCAGTAGTTTCAAATAAAATAAAAAAAATTAAAAACAAATTGCCTATTTTTGAAATTGAGAACTTCTTATCAATGAATACTTCGTCTTATTTTTTCAGACTTAATGCTGTTTAAAAACAGGGGAAACATTAAGGAGAAAAAGTTAGACCTCTTTTTTTTCTCATAAATACAGAAAAAATCCAATATAAACACTAAGCTAAAAGGTAGATAAAGGAAATACAATGTTTAATTTAAATTTCAGTTTGACCAACAGTAGCAAGTTAGCATGCAATTCACCTGAAACAGTCATGTTATTTTAATGATTTCACATGAAGCTGACTATATTCATATTACCAACACAGCAGTAGAATTTTTTTTTCCATTTGGAAGGTACCTCTTTAACCAGGCCACTATGTAGTACATTACTTAAATTACTTCACATAACTAACAAATACTAAATCTATCAAATCATAATTCTGTGTCATGGTTTGAATCAAGTGTCATGTCTTTGGCGGGTGATTGGATCTTGGGGGCTGGTTGCGTCAGTGGATTAACCACTGATTTCCTGTGCTGGTGAAGAATGGGGTCTGGTTAGAAAGGACGGAATAGGAACGAGTGGCCTGGAAGGATATACTCTTGCCCTGGTGTCTCCCCAGCTCCCCTTTTCTTCCTCTTGCAACGTCATGAGCAGCTGTTCTCCAGCACCTCCTTCCGCCATGCTGCTATTGCTAGCTGACCATAAACTGACTGAGACCTCTGAAGTGTGACCATTCTTCCTTTAAGCTGTGGGTGTCAGCTGTCATGTTCCAGCAATGACAAGGTGACTAAAACTTTCAAAACTTCTTGTAGTAGGCCAAGTATAGTAGTTCATATCTATTGCTACAACAAACTTCTCGGGCTAATTAATTTGTAAGGAATAAATATTTATTTAGTTCAGGGATCTAGAGATCTGAGAATATGGCACTGAATTCTTCCTAGTCCTCATGAGGGCTGCATTTCAGATGGTATTAAATCACACAAGCATATGCCAAACAGGAAGGCAGAGAGAAAAGATGAGCTAGATGTTTTTTCTTTCTATAACACACTATTACAAGAACTAGTGCACTGCATTACACTATTATTAATCTTTTCAAATAGCAAAACCATCGGTGCCCTAATTGCCTTCCACCACGATACCTATCCTAAAGATTGCAATACTGCTTGGTACTACTACATTTGCAGCTAAGTTTCCAGCATATAAACATCTGGGCAACATAGTCAAACTGTAAACAAGCAATAGAATTATTTTAACTCAATATTACTAAGAGTAGCCACAACGATAACTCTATGTGATTCTGTTTTAATCCTGTTCTCCTTTTAAAAATCAACTATAAAAATTGAAAGTTGAAAAATTATTGAGATATTAAAAATTTTCTAACCATGTCAAAGTTGAATAAATGTCAACTATCTTTAATATATCTCTAGCATTTTACAAATTCACAAATATTTTAAATTAATTTATTAAGTTTTAAGTATTTTTATTGCATGCCCGCAAAATTACCATCAAGTGGATTACACTATGGTCTCTGAGCTGCTCAGGTGGGCCCATCTGGACCACAATTGGAGCATCCTCTAATTTCTTGGTGTCTTAGTTACATATTTGTTGCTCTGACAAATTACCCAACATACACAATGGAAGAAAGAAAAGATTCACTTAGCTCAAAGTTTCAGAAGATCTCACACACACAGTCCATGCGTGGGGCAGCTGGCAATAGTGAAAGTACATGGCAGAGGCTGGAGAGCTGCTCACCCCCTTTTAGATAGAGGCCAAGCCAGGCAGAGGCAAGGTGAGGTCTGGAGACAGGCAAGCCTAGAGCTTTTCCAAGAAGATGCAACAATGTTTCTTCTTCCTTCCTTTAGTTACTTCAAACTGCTAGCTGCTGCAACCCCACTCATGGGACCTTAATTTCCTGGCCCACAAGTCAGTAACAAATATCTGAAAGCTCTGCTGTGGGCAACCCCCAGCATCAAAAAGTTGATACAATCTTTCCAGGTCCAATGCCAAGCATCTGTCCCTTATAGCTGGACTCTACCTCCCAATATCACATAGTCCAAGTGTATGAGGGTCTTAGAGGACCATCGAGATTCAAACCATAGCACTTGGATTATTAAAGCCAGAAAATTCTTTACCAGATGACCTTAAGTGCCAGTAACTCTGGGGATCACCTCTAAATGAAGCTTTTCAGAAGATTTCACACCGTTGAGCCAGCTCTAGGGGGAATCTGGTCAATATCCGAGATTCTATCAGAAGCATCAGTCATATCCCCCTCCCTGAAATAATTTTCTATTTTTAAATAATGGCAGTGATATCTTTGGCAACCATGTCTTTTGGCCCCAGCTTAGTACACAATAGTTTCTGGCTAAAATAAATTGCTTTTTTTCAAGACTTTTTATCCCAGTTTTTGCTTTTGGTTCTCATAGTAAATCTAGCAAAAAAGAAAGAAAGAAAGAAAGAAAGAAAGAAAGAAAGAAAGAAAGAAAGAAAGAAAGAAAGAAAGAAAGAAAAGAAAGAAAGAAAAAAAGAAAGAAAAGAAAAGAAAGAAGAAAAAAGAAAGAAAAACATGGCAACACCTATGCCACATGCCGTGTTTGCTGTAGTATGATTCCTCACCCCTATAAGTAACTCTTACCCATATCTCTTATAAGTAAGCGCCACAAACTCATTGGTTCACCAAATGGAGCTTTGGTGTAATCATTACTTTGGTCTCTCTTCTGTGAAATGTGTGGATTGAACAAATATTGCTCACACCTCCCATGAAGTTATTTATGCAGTAGTTAGACATCTTTTAAGTACTGTGAGTAAATGTAAGAGAAAAGGAAGGAAGAGGGGTTTTTTTTTTTAGAAGTTTCAGTTCATGGTCAGCTGGCTCTATTATTTTTATACCTGTGTTGATTAAGAAACATTATGGCAAAACAGTTTAACAGAAGAGACCTGCTACTACAACGTCAGCCACAAAAGAGAATTATAGGAAAAGAGGCAGAAAGAAAGGGTTGGGAAATGATGCACCGTCCCAAAGCTTGCCTCCAGAGGTCTACATTTTCCATCCGGGAACTACCTCCCAATATTCAATGGTAAACTCACTAGAGGGTTTATCAAGTGGTGAAGGTTAACCCCCTTGATTACACTCATTCTCTAACACTTGTGCTTGAATATTGTTATTTTATTTGAACAGGAGACTCAAGTCAGGAGTCTTTTAGATACATTTCACATTTAAACCATAACATGAACTCATCAAATTGGTCATTGTATTTTCAGTAGTGTTATCTATATGAATATTGCTGTGTAATATGCATAACATTTTTTATCTTGCAAAATTCAAACGCTCAACAAACAAGTCTTTCCCACTTCCCTTTAACCTTAGCCCCTGCAAATCGCTATTCTACCTTTCATTTCTATGAATTTGGCTCTAGATACCTCATATGAGTGGAATTGCGTAGTGTTTTATTATTATAATTGGTTTGCTTCACCTGACATAATGTACTTTAGATGTCTTCTTGTTTTCATATGTGTCATGATTTTTTCTCTTTCAAGGCCTAAAGAATTTTTTATATTTTTATCACTCAGCTATCAATGGACATTTAGACTGTGAACAGTGCTGCTATCAACATGGCTTTAGAAACATCTGTGATCTTGCACTCAGTTCTTTTGGAAATACACACAGAAGTTGCATTGCTAAATGCAAAAGATATGGTAATTCTATCTATAATTTCAGGGGGAAGAACAATAACTTTCAAAATGGTCACACCATTTTGCATTTTCACTGACAATGCACAGATATCCCAATTTCTCTACATGCTTGCCAATAACTTGTCACTTATTTTTTTTATTTTGATGGAAGATATCATAAAGATTGTGGCTTTAATTTGAGTTTTGCATTAAATATAAGAGATATTGAGAATCTTCTCATATGCTTATTGGCCATTCTTATGTCTTATTTGAAGAAATTTAAGTTCAAGTCCTTGTCCATGTTGAGCTTGGTTAATTGGCCGAATTTTGTTGTTGTTGAGTCATACACAATTTTTTTGAAACAGGGTTTCACTCTATAGCCTAGGCTGGTCTCAAATTCAGTACGTAGCCCAGGCTAGCCTTGGATTTATAGCAATCCTCCTGCCTCGGCTTCCCGAGTGCTGGGATTACAGGCGTGCACCACCACACTCACCTTTATGCGGTGCTGGGGAACTGGAATCAGGGCCTTGTGCTCTCTAGGCAAGTGCTTTAACCACAGTGCCATTCCACCACCCGTACATTGTATACATTTTTGTGTTCTACACCTTAACTTTGTCCTCAGCATATGATTTAGTTTTTTCTCACTATAAGTCACCTTGTCACTCTATTATGCTCTTTGACTCAATTCATTTTGTTCTTATTTTCTTTCATTGTCTGCTTTTACTGTTGCATCAAAGAAATAATTAAAATCCAATGTTATATTCAAGTCTTTAATACAAGATGAGCTAATTTTCATAAACTATGAAAGTCAATGGTAACGATTTATTGTTTTATGTATGAGTATCTAGTTTTCATGACAACTTTTTTGAAAAGAAAATACTGTCCCTAGTAGATAATTAGCTTATGTGTCAAAAATATTTAACTACATATTCAAAGGTTTATTTCCATCTATTTGTAGACTTTTGTTTTTAACATTTTTCTTATTTTTTTTCAATTGACTTAAATTGTGTATGTGCATGATATACAACATGTTTTTGGTATATGATGTGAGTTGTTAAATCAAATTAATTGTTACATGTATTGTATAATGCACTATTTTTCTAGTGAAAATACTGAAATTTTATGTAACCAATTTTCCTTTTTACTTAATTATTATTTTACTTATATATATATTTTACAAGTACACAGTGATAATTTAGTACAACAATTGTTATGGTTTGGATCTGGAATGGAATGTCTTCCAAAAACCTCAATATTTGGATATGGTAGATTATAAGCTTGTGGTAGATTTGGGGTGTGTGGTAGATTTCAGGTATGTAGATTACAGTTGCAAGTTGTATTGTAGGTATGTGGTGGATTGCTGGGGGTTTGACTTCGAATGGGCAGATAACTGGGGCTAAATCCAGGAGGGTCAGAACACCGAGGCTTGACCCAGAAAGGGTGGATCACTGGGACATGACCTGAAAGGATATATGTTAACTCTGTCTTCTTCCCTCACTTGGCTTCCTGTCTATGATGTTCTGACTGGCTCCCCTCCAGCTCCACCAGCCACCCATGAATGAACTGTGTAATATCTTTTGAACTGTGAAGTAAATAAATTTTTCCTCCCTTAAGTTGTGGACTTCGTGTATAGAATCACAGCAATGGAAAAGTAAATAAGACAGAAATCGATACCAGAGAAGTGTGGTTATTTCTATGACTTTCCCTGATAATGTGGTTTAGAGGCATTTAGAATAGGTTTGCAGAAGGAGTTGGAAAAGGTTTGAAGATGACAGCTATAGAAGTCTTAAAATACTGTGAGATGAGCTTCATGGGAAATTCTGGTCACAGTTCAGAATATCAGAATGCTGAGAGGCTTGCAGATTGAAAAGGCCAGGCTCAAGAATTTTCAGATGGGAAGGAGGAATTTATTAGCAATTTGTCTAAAAACATATGTTCTATGTTCTGGTAGAGTGTGCCAACATTTTTCCCCTGTCCTAAGATTTTGCCTGAATCTTATATTAAGGGTGGCAGACTGCTTAATGCGTTAGAAGAAATTGCAAGGCAGTCCAATGTTCAGGCTGTCACATAGTTACCATTTGCAACTTTTAGCCAGCTGTACGCTGAGAATCATTAGGAAACAAAAGAGAAAATACATGTAAGAAGTTTGCAGTTTGAAAGAAAAAGACACCTGGTTGTTAAAGAGATTGGCATTGACAAGAAGCCAGGCACTTGAAATCAAGACTATAAAAAAGAGACCTTGAGGGTGTCTCAGCAAGACCATCCTCTATCTTTTGAAGAAGGGAAAGACAAAAGACTTTGCTTTGAAAAGAATATCCAGGATGATATGTACCGCCAAAGAGGAAAGTATTTCCAGAGTTCAGCCACTTGGTTCAGGCACCCAAATACTTGGAGGCTGCTGTAGCTGAAGGTCAGGAGGGCCAGACAACTGCTCCAGCTGGTTCAGAACATGGCATCATTCACATGGTGCTGGCTTCACAGACAACCAGAGTGAGAGAATTGTGAGGTCATGGAGGCTTCCACCCAGGTTTGAGAGGAAGGCCCTGGAGCCCAGGCAGTGTGGCCCTGGCAGGGCAGTACATGAAGTTGTAAAGGAGGAGACTAAGTTACAGTGGAGACCCTAGAAATTTGGAGATTCCAGAAACATGGGTGGTAGCCTGAGGAAAACCACAGTCTGTGGGCAGAGTCATTCTCAGGGAGAAGCCATGGAAGTTGATGCTAAAAACAATGCCATAGAAGCAAGGTCACAAAATTCCTTTGGAGTTCACATCTCACTGCAGTTGACCCCATGTCCTGGGTACATAAATGTAGGACTTAATCCTGGCCCTGCTGAGTTTAGAACTTATTTTGTTCTGATTGCCTTCTGTACAACTACTCCTCTCTTTTGGAATGGGGATGGTTACCCTTTTCCATTGTTTGTTGAAAGACTTTAACTTTCGATTGTCACAGGAGCTCATGACTAAGAATTTGCTTTGAGTAGCAAAGGAGATTTTGGACTTACACTTGTTAGCAGTTCTAGAGCTGTTAAGACTTTGGCAACTCTTAAAGAAGGACTAAATACATTTTTCATAAGGAAGTGCACTTGGGGGCCAGGAGCAGTATGTTATGGTGTGGATCTTGAATGATCCCTTAAAAACCATCATGTATTTGAATGTTGTATATTATGGATGTATGGTGGATTATGTATGTATTGTAGATCATAGACGTGTGTGGATCACTGGTCAAGTAAACTAGAGAAGCAAATCACTGGAGCTTGCTTGATCCAGAGGGGCAGATCACGAGAACGTGGTCTGGAAAGATATATATATTAGCTTCATCCTTCCTCCCTCATTTGGCTTCATGTCTGTCATGCCATAACCAGCACCTCTTCCAGTCATGCATAAATAGACTGTGTGCTATCTTCTGAATTTGTGAGATAAACTAAATCTTTCCTCTCATAAATTGTGAACATAATAGTTTATTATAAATTGTACTTTCCTCATTGTGCTCTAGAAAACTCAGTTACTTCTAGTAAATGTGTTAAAGTGGAATTTATTTAAATTCCTTGTAAACCTTTCCTTTTTATATTTTTTAGCCTCTAGTAAACAAATTTTACATTCATGTAAACAATTTTAGCTTCCCCGTACGAGTAAGAACGTTTTCATTCACAGGTTTAATTCTTTTTTCCCCCACAGGTTTAATTCAAACCTATTTTTACTAATACAGTGTCTTCTAGTTCCTTCTAATTTGCAAGAAGTAATAAAATAACCTCTTCATAGCAGAACGATATTCTACTGCATATGTATACCAACCATATTTCTATTCATTCAGCACCTGATACATGTATAGTTTGATTCTTAGTTATAATGAATAATGCAGTAATACACAGGAGTGCACAGGTATTGTTTTGATAGCTAATACTATGTAACTTAAATTTATATCCAAAAGTAAGTGTTCAAAGTCATTTGTTAGATCTATTTTCAGTTTTTTGAGGAACCTTCATGCTTTTCTTCATGATATCTTTGTAACTTTATATTCTTTCTACAAGTACATGGGAATCCCCTTTTATCTCCATCCTCTTCAGAATTTGCTAGCTTTTCACTCTTTGGTAGTTAAGCATTACTAATAGGATAAAATAATATCTCAAAACAGTTTTGACATGCGTTTTCCTTATGGGTAAATTATGTTTCATTTAGTGCATGAATTTGTGGATATTTCAATTCTTATTTTCAGAAGTACCTGCCATTTCTCTATTTTAAATTGGCTTATTTGTTCGGATTAATTTTTTTTGCACTTCCTGTGTAATCAGATGTTAGCCCTTTGCCTGACAAAGAGCAGGCAAAAATCCTTCCTTTTTTGCAGGTTTTCTCTCACACTTTTGATTTTCCTTTTTGAACAGCAGTTTCTTAACTTTTATGTACTCTCCTTGGTCTATGTTTGGTGCTGTTGCCTCTTGCTGTGATTTTGGGATTCCATCCAAATAGCTATTGCTTGTTTATTGTCAGGAGTCAGGAAGTGTTTATGTATTCTTCTGGAAGTTTTGTATTTTCAGGCTTTACATTTGGAGTTTACTTTTGTCAGGATGACAGATAGAGGCCAAGTTTCAATCTTATGCTTAATAATATTCTGTTGGTCAGCATTATTGATTGAAGAAGCTATAATTTTTGTAACATAATTTTGTAACGATGTTGAGAAAAAACAACAATTGGCTATAAATGCATGAGGTTATTAGTGGACTCTGTATTTTGTTCCACTGCTTTGTGACTTCTTGTGCAAATTCCATGCTGATTTCATAACTACAGTTTTGTAATGAACTTTGAAATCAGTTTTTTTTTTGTGAGGGATTTAATTCTGTTCTTTTTATTCAAAATGGCTTTGGCTATTCAGGATCTTTTGTATTTCCACATTAATTTTTATTTTTCTAGTTCTATAAAGGATGTCATTTATGTTTTAGTGGGAATTATAATTTTTAAATCACTTTGAGAAATGTGGACACTTTAACAATATTCTTTGCAATATACTAGTTATTTAGCCAATAAAAACACTTACCAATTTTAATTATAATCAATATGATGTACAAAATATCCTTTGAATGTATTCTTGCTGTCTAAAATTATATTACGTTTTGAACAACATATCTCCGAACTTCTGAAACTGCTATACTACTCCATGTTTCCTGTATTCAAAAATTTACAGAGCAAACATAAATGAGGTCATAAAACATTTATGCTTCTGTTTCTAATTTATTTCACTTGAAATAACATTTTGTAGATTGTTATTTCATGCAACATAACATTTACAGGTTCATTTATGTTTTTGTATATACCCAGATTTTAGTTTTTGTACACTTTGATAGTATTCCATTATGTGTAGAGACCATTATTTCTTATCTCTTCCTATAGTAATGAACAAAAGACATATCAATTTCATTCTGTACGTATTGTTAATAATGCTACAATAAATATGAAGTAGCAAACATCTCTCTGACATAACTTCATTTCTTTTAGATATATACCCTAAAGCGAAAATGTTCAATTATCTGATAGTTCTACTTTTAATATTTTGAAGAATCTTTACACTGTTTTTCAAATAACTTCACTAGGTTACATTCTCTTTCACAATGTAAAATTGTTTCTTTTTACTACATTCTTGCTAATGTTTTAATTTTTCTTGTAATGACCTTTCCAATTTTCATAAATAATACCTCATTGTAGTGGAAGTTTGAACTTTACCAAGCATTAGTAATATTGAACATTTCTATATTTTTATTATTTATATTTTATTTTAAAAAATTATATAGAAGTCCCCATCTATTCTTAAATTTAGCTATAACTTTCTTTACCTTATATATTTTGGATAGCAAACCAGTATTAGTTTTATGGCTTGTAAATGTTTTTTTTTTCTATCTCAAAGATTTTAACTGCATACTATATAACAAGTTTGTTGGTTGTGCAAATCCTTTTTCAGCTTGATATTATTTTATTTGTTTACTTTGTTTTCATGCTTTTATGATCAAGATTGAAAAAGAAATCATTGCTCAAGCCAATGCCAAGAATATTTTCAAATGCATCTTTTTCTAGTAATTTTAGAGTGTTGGGTTTTACATTTGAACATTTAAACCTTTTTGAATTAATTTATATGCATAATGCATAATATAAATGCCTAAATTTATTCTTCTGCATATAAATATTTATTTCTGACAACTCCCTCTGGTAAAGTGAATTTTTCCTTCCTTATTGTATGTTGTTTGCTCTCTGGTTCAAAATCAATTGAGCATGAACTTTTAAATCTGTATAATGCTTTTTAAATTTTATTTTATTGGTCTGTGTGTTTTTTCAATGCTAATATGTTATTTTCATTATTGTAGCTTTTCAATAAGGTAATATGAAGCATCTAATTTGCTCTTTTGTGTAATTTCTTATGAAATATAGAATTATTTTTCTGTCTCTAAATAAGATGATACTGGGCTTTTATAGAAATTTATTGAACTGTGCATCATTTCAGGTAATGTGGACATTCTATTATTTTTTCCTTTTTATGAACATTGGACATTTTTCCATTCATTCTTCTCTTATTTCCTTTTTATCAGTGTTTGATAGTTTTCAGCACACAAATCATCCATTGCCTTATGTAAGTTTACTTTTAAATATATTAGAATTTTATAGCTATCATAATTGCCACTGTTTTGTTGACTATTTAATAACCTGCTTTAAGCTCTAATATAGATTTTGCATCTTATAACTGCTGAATTATTTCTAATAGCTCTTTATCAAAGTTGTTAGTAGTTTAAGTATCTGTTATATAAAGGATCAGTTAAAACAGAGACAAGGCACCTTTTTGCTTTCCAATTTTAATGTGTATATATATTTTTACTCAACTAATTGTCCTTGCTAGATTTTCCTATACTGTATTAAGAATGGTGCTAATGGGTGAATGGATGCTCTTAGCTCTTCTAGGATCCTAAAAGAGCTTTCAGTGTGTCACAGTTGAGTATAACATTAGCTATGAACTTGTCATATATGGCATTTAAGAAGTAGAAGTTAATTCCCGATATACCTGATAGCTTTCCTGTTGAAGAAAAACTAAATTATGGTAATTTTTTAATTTGTTTTTCCTACAACTTTTGTGATCACTGTTTGGTTTTTTTTCATGCTGCTTGTGTGGCATATCAGGTTTATTGGTTTGCATATGTTAAAAATGCTTGCTTTCTAGAAACAAATCCCACATAATTATTACATGATACTTTTTATGATTTTTAGTTGTTTGATGATATTTGTTAAAGATTTTTCTATGTATAATTAATATGGATATAGATCTGTAATTTTAATTTCTCGTATTGAGCCTGACTGGTTTTCTTTGAATCAGCATAATGTAAGCTTCATAAAGTGATTTGGGAAGCACTCTTCCTCTTTAAATTTTGAAAGATTTGCAGAAGAATTGGTACCGATTTTTTAAATATCTAGTAGAATACAGAAGTGAAGCCATTATATCTAAGCCTTTTTAAAAATGACAATCATTTTATTATTTTAATCTTTTCATTAGCATTGATCTTTTCAACTTTCTTATTCATTCATGTTTTTGTCTTAGTAATTTGTACATGTACAAGATTCGTGCATTTATTCTAGGTTATTCAGATTTTTGACAAATCAAATTTTATAATAGTTCCTTATTTGCTTTATGTCTGTGATATAAGTTTCAAATCTTCTTCATTTGAGTAATTGCTCATTTTATTTGTAAATTAGTGTTTACTAATTTTTCTCTTTCAAAATAACTCTTTTTATATTTTGTATTGTAATTAATTGAAGCTTGTGAATTTCCTATGGATTTCATGAGCTGCTCAAATGTGGCCTGGTTGGGGAGGGGATTTGCTGAAGGTGTAAGGGATCACTGAGTTTGTGCCCTGGGAGAGTATATATTCTTAGGCTGGCTTCTTCCTAACCTTTCTTGTGTGATGCTATGACCAGAAGCTCTCCACCATACCCATTTTAAACTGACCATGAAGAGACTAAAACCTCTGAAACGAGAGCCAAAATGTGCTTCCTCCTTAATATATGGTGCCAGCTACTATATCCCAGCAATGCAAAAGTGACTAAATAATCCCTAGGTGAGTTTGAAGGACCCAAGCTGAACAGACTTCAGGACAGGTTTCAAAGTTACTCTAAAAGTTACTGGATCTAAGCCTTAGCTTCTCAGATCCTAAAACAATTGTCAAAGAATGCCCAAGGACAGGAAAGCCTTGGGGCACTTGGTTACCTAGTTACAGCCAATCAGAAAGGGAAACTAATCTGGCATTCCTGGGCCTGGGGCAAAGAGTAAACAAACCTGGAATTCCTGGGCCTGGGGCAGAGTCAAGAAATCTTAAATAGTTGCCCAGTGACTACTAACCAATCAATCCACACCCCTTTAGACCCTACCCAGGCCGCTGAATCACCACCCTCGGTTGGTTACATCCAAAACACTCCTAAAAGGTCATGATTGGGTTATAACAAAAGTTATGGCCACTCTGCCTCTCTAAGTGGTTAGCATTGCCATCATAGGAAAACTGTGTACTTACAATTGGATCTATGTAAATCATAATGTACCTGTGTCACATCTCCTGATACCACCCCTGCCCCTACCCCATAAAAACCCTGCTCATCCTTTGTTCTGGGCCTTCTGCATAGATCCACTGTGTTGGTGACGTCTGAGAGCCCAAGCGTAAGCCGAATAAAAGCTCCTTGTTATTACATGTCTCAGACTCCTGGTGGTCATTGGGGTACCTGAGATCTTGGCATAACAAAGTTTATTTTATGAAATATTTTGGGATACTGCATAACTTTATAAATCAAGTCCTGCCTCAGCATACCTGGGAGCTGTGATGATGATATCAACTGCAACCTGTTAAATTACTTCATTTTTTCACACATTAATTTTTTTATTATATATATGCCTTGAGTAACTCTTCTGAATGTATTTTAAATTCTATTCTTTGGATTTATTACTTAACTTGTTATTTTCAGTTTTTAAATATGTAAAATGGTCATAATACCTATATCGTCATGAATTATAAAGGTTATATATTAATGTAAGGTTCTTAAAATGATGCTTCAACAGATAATAAATGTCCCTTACTATCTATCATCATAATTTTTTAGTGTGCTAGGTGGTATTGTTAGATAAGGTAAAAGGCCAGGTAGGATAGAAAAGGGAGATGAGCCTGGAAGAGTTGAGTGGAGAAATATACATTACTTCAAGACCTAAACAGCAACTGGCCAGCAGCTCCTTTGTTCTTCCTGTTCCCTGGTTGAACTTTTGGCAGGCAAAATTTGTGGCCTTTGTTCACACAGGAGAGACAAAGAGAAGCAGAGGAACTGAGTTACATATTACTGCAGCTAACACCACTGAAACAACTGGTATCCTCGGTGCCAGGAAAATCACTGACCCGGAGTGGCCGCACCAATCTCAGCATTCACCTGCAGATAAGAGAAATTCTCCCAAAAAACATAGAAAGGGGAATTACGTGAGGGAAGATTGGATTTCCTTAGCCATGGGCTCCTCCTCATTGTCCTTGCAGTGACAGCCTTTTATCTTCTTATCTCTGACAAGAAATCCTACTTTACTCTAAAGGCAGGTTCATTAATGTGTGATAAGTTCTCAGCTCTGGCTGAACATTGGCTTGAGAGTAAGAACCCAGAGCAGCAGTTTAAGACATGTGTGAGCCCACCCGGAGATGTAACAGTATTTCTGGTTACTATACATAGAGTGCTCAGAAAGGCAACCGTAGTTCCTCATTACTCCTCAAAGAAGGGAAAATCTGACTCTTTTCTGACTCTCATTTTACACTAATCAAAGCTAATAGCTTTATTTTTTATTACTTAGAAAACACGAACTTAGAATTTCACCTTCAGATTTTGCCATTATTGCCTGAGGTATTTTCAGATTTTCTCTAAACATATCTTCTGCCCTTGTCTAAAATGAGTCATCTAGCAAAGAAACAATGCTTTTAAATGAGAAATTTAAAACACAGCTGAAGTAAAAAATATTATTGCATTATTCACTTGGTAGTTAAAGCCCAGGCCCTACTATGTGGTGATACTTATTTATAATACTGTAATACAGGCCTTCCCGAGTAATACCAAACTAATTTGCATGTAGGGTATATCAGCCTTTCACTTCCCTTTGAAAACCTGCCAAAGAAGCTCTTGTAGAAAAGATTTCAAGTAATCTTACTTGGCTTTCAGAAGAATTTGAATTCTAATACAAGGTAGTGAAGATGCAAAATATAAGGAAATTACAACAGAAGAGCTAAAAGAAAGAGGAAACCATGTAACTAAAAACATAATCTATATGAGACTGACCAGAGTCACGTTGAGAAAGACTCAGTTACAAGTCCTTACGTTGGTTAATAAGAACTTTTCTTCCTCATTTTGCACTCAAGCCGTTGTCTGGCTTACCTCTAATATTCCTTTGTTTTTGTTTTTGTTTTTGGTTTTGGTTTTTGAAACAGGGTCTCGCTCTATAGCCCAGGCTGGTTCTTAACTCACTGGGAAGTCCAAACTGGCCTTGGACTCATGGCAATTCTTCTGCTTCAGCTTCTCAAGTGCTGGGATTACAGGAGTGCACCATCATGCTCGGCTTATGTGGTGCTCAGGAATTGGACTCAGGTATTTAGCGCTTGATGTAGTGCTTGTTAGGCAAGAGCTTTAACCACTGAGACATTCCCGCAGGTTTTAATATACCTTTGTTAATTATTTATCTGTTTTTCTTGTGTTTTCATAAGAAGGAGTATTGAAATATTTTGCTATGATTGTATTTGTATTTATCTGTTATTTTATGCTCAATAACTTTTTGTTTTATGAGGTCTGATGCAACAACATTGGGAGTATACACTAAAAAATATAGGTGCTTCAAATATCTGCCTGTCATCCTTGACTAGGTGTTATGTGAATTCTTTTTTATTGTTCCAGTTGTTCCATGTGCTGCTGATGTGAAAATATTGTTATTGACTTTTATGCTTTGTTTATTAATATTTAATTTTTGGTAGTTCTTTTTTCCTTTTTCCTTGATATTCTGGTTATACTATACTCCTTTTGCTTGTTCATTTTATCTGCATAGCTACCTTGCATTGTTTACATGCTCTGAAGCCAGATATTTTAAGCACACGCAGTGGATGCTGAGCCCACTAAAATCTACCTACAATACAGTTGAGAAAACTTGCACATTACTTTTGGAAACAAACATGTACTATGGGATCTTCATCTGACACTTCAATGTAAACAATAAAGAAAGTGAAAACTCTCAGCCTATCAAATGGTCCCAAGTAGGCATGGCTAAAGAGACATATGAATTTAAAGTAAAAAGATTGAAAATTAAACTTCATGTAACAGGAGCATAAAAGCAAGCAGAAGTAGAAAGAAGTAGTTTTAAGTTTAGACAAAGTGGACTTCAAACAAAAATTATTAGAATAGATAAAAAGGTATTGGTAAAGAGAACATTTCAACATAGAGCAGTGACATGGTAAGAGTATATATATATATATATATATATATATATATATATATATATATGCATCAAATGAAGTCACCTTCAACTTCATACATCAAAAAGTTTTTGAAATAGAAGACAAATAGAAATCAACACTATATTCTCACAAATAGGCTGATGAACAAGAAAATAAAAGCAAAAAAGAAACACAGTACCATTGAATGAACAGACTAGCAGGATCTATAGAGCACTTCAACCGACATAGCAGAATACACATTTTTCTCAGCAGCACACAGAAGTTCTTCCAAAATAGACCCTATCTTAGGGCACAAGGCATTCTCAAGTAAATATAAAACAGTTGGAATAAGTCCTTGCTGTCTACTAGATCAGAGTGAAGTGAGACTAGAAAACCACAGCAAGAGAAATCACAAAATCTATGCAAATTCACAGAGATTAAATACCAAGCACTTGAATAGTCAATGGGTCATAACAGAAATCAGGAAAGAAAATTTTCTAGACTCATAAGACAATGTCAACATATCATACCAAAACATACACAATACCATGGAAGTCCCAAGAGTTGATGCCTATTCAAAAAAGAAAATGGTCCCAAATACATTGCTAAATTATGCATGATAAAGTTCTAGAAAGACAAGGCAATCCAAATCTAAAACCTGTCTAAAGAGAAAAATTGTAAAATTCAGAGAAGAAATCATTAAAAGGGAGTTATAAAAACAATATAAAAATCAAAAAATGAAAAGAGTTAGTTCTTTTGAAAAGATACACAAAATTGAAAAACTTTAAGCCTAATTTACCAAAAGAAGAAAACATTCATTAAAATAAAAAAGGCAAAAATCACAATAGATACCAATAAATCCAAAGGATCATAAGAATTCATAGTGAAAACATATTTCAATAAATTGAAGAATATGAAAGAAATGGAAATGAAAAGGTTCATTAACAAATATAAAGTAACAAAATTAAACTAAGAAGATGTAAAGACCATCAAAAAGCTATTAAAGACAATGAAACCGGGAAAGCAGTAAGATGCCTATTAGCTAACAAAACATGAGTCAGTAGTTTCACCACAAAAATTTTACCTGTATACTATAATTTAATGCCAAGACAACTCAAATTCTTCTGTGGTAATGATAGGGAAGCATCACTACCAATCCCGTTTTATGGAACCATTAGTTGGATCCCAAAACTAGAGAATCATTCAACTATAACAAAAAAGTCTAGACGCTTTTTTCTTAATAAACGAATAGGCAAATATTCTCACAAACAAAATGCAAGAAATAATTTAAAATGTCATAAATTTTGACAAAGTTGGCTTCATTCCCATGAGGCAAGTACATTTTTACGTAAGTAAATGAGTAAATGTAATATATCTTATAATCAGAGTAAATAATTTTCCCAATAGAAGCAGGAATAAAAATTTCTGACAACATTCTCATATTCAATTATAATAAAAATATAATAAAAAGGTCTATAAGAACCTTATCTAAAATGTATAGTAGACAATATTGACAACTGACAATAACCTACTGAATAAGGAAAAACAAAGCATTCCCTTTAAAAGCATGAACAAGGAAACAGTATCCACTTCACAACTCTTATTTAAAAAATTACTCAAAACTTTACCTATAGCTATCTGAAAAGAAAAAGTAACAAAAAGTTATAATCAAAAAACAGCTTATTTTTTTTTCCACAGATCATATGATCTTTTACATAGAAGGCAAAAAACCCTCCGTATAAGAATCCTAACACTAGTACAAATTTAACAAAATTGCAAGACGCAAACTCAATATACAAAATCAGCAGCATTTTCATATATCAAATATGAACCAATCAAAGAAAATATTAAAACCCATTCATGTTAATCCCACTCATGCCATATTTTTTAAATGAAATGTTGAGGAATTAACCTAACCCGTAAATTGAAAGACCAGTATAATGAAAACTACAAAAATTTGACAAAAGAGACTGAAGAGGTTACTAGAAAATGCAAGGATATCGACTCCTGAATAGGCAGAAAAAATTATGTCAAATGTCCATTGTAAAAAATGACATAGTTTTGATACAATTTTAATCAAAATTTTATCAGCATGCTTCACAGAACTGGAGAAAACTCTAAATTTTATATGCAACTAAAAAGGATGAAAAATAGCTAAAGAAATCCAGAAAAGTAAGAATATTACAGTGTCAGATTTCAAGTTACACTGCCAAGCCACAGTAGTAAAAGAAGGCTGGTAGTCACTCACCCAAAACTAGATAGGTAGACAAATGGAACAGAATAGGAAGCACATAAAAAGCTCAATAAACCTTTAGGAATCTGGTCTTTTTTTGAACAACTAAAAATGTATGCTGGAGAAAAGACTAGGTTTTTCAAAAAATGTTGCTAGGAAAAATAGGTTTTCATCTGGACAAGAATGACCCTAGACCCATATTTCTTATTCTATACTAAAATCAAATCAAAATGAATCAAATATCTAGATACAGAAAAGAAACTCTATCTGTTGAAAGGCAACATAGATAAAACCCTAAAATATGTAGACTTAGACAACTATCTTATGGACAAAACACCAAGGCTACACACAAAAAACGCCACAAATCAACACATGGTACTATATAGTAAGGTTATTTTTTCACAGCAAAGGAACCAATCAAAAGAATAAAGATAACTTACAGAATGAAAAAACATTCTTATCAGCTAATCCTAGGGCAGAAAATAAATATTTAGAACATATAAAAACCTTAAAAATTTAGAACCCAAAACCTAAAAACCCAATAAAAAAGAATTATGGAAATAAAAATACATTTTTCAAGGAAAAACTTGCATATGACTAAGAAGTATATTTCAAATGGCCACCATCATAAGCCACTAGAGAAATGTAAATCAAAATATCACTGAGCTTCTATTTTACTCCAAAAAATGTTTATCAGAAACTCACAATAAATTGAAAGTTAATGAAGTTATTGCAAAAGAGAATTCTACTGTGAGTAAGAATTTAAACTATTGCAATCACTGTGGAAATCACTGGGGAGATTCTCAAGAGAAAAGAAAAATAGAAATTTCACTTCAGGTTTGTGGGCATAACTCAACAGTTGCAGACTTGCTTAGCCAGCGTGAGGGTCTGGATTTGATTCCCTAGCATCACACAAACTGGGTGTGGTGGTGCACACTTGTAATCACAGTACTCAGGAGGCTGAGGCAGGAGCATTGCCATGAGTTCAGAGCCAGCCTGGGCTACACCGTGAGTTCAGGACCAGATGGGACTACAAAGTGAGACCCTGTCTCAAAAAAAATCCATGTGATCCAGCTATACATTTCCTCCCAATAAAGTTAAAAAGGTAACATATTGCAAAGATACATGCCTATTCGTCAAACCACAATACCTGCATAATGGAAGCAGCCTATAAGCTTATCAGCAATTGTGTGTGTGTGTGTGTGTGTGTGTGTGTGTGTGTGTGTGTGTGTGTGTGTGTGTAAAGAAACTGTGTGACAGTTTGAGACAGTGTCTCTATAGTCCAGACTGGTTCTGAATTCACCATGTAGACCAGGATGGCCTTTGATTCTTGATTCTTGGCAATTCTCCTGCCTCACCCTCTCAAGTGTTGAGATTAGAGCCATGTACCACCCTCCCCAGCTTATATGGTGCCAGGGAATCAAACTGAAAATCTTGTACTTGCTAGGCAAGCACTTTAACCACTGCACCATTCCTCCAGCCCAGGATTCATATTGAGTAGATAATGTCAACTGAAATAAATTAGACAGAGGCTAAATATTGCATGGTGTCTCTTTTATGAAAAGCCAAAACAAAGATAAAAAGCAAATTAAATGAAAGATGGCAAAGCATCAAGGTAGACTTTTTGGAGAAAAAACAATACTGAGAATGAGAAAGAAGGGTAAGTGAGTGGAATAAGGCGTGAGAACAAAGAAGATCCAATATGTATATGTATAAGTCTCCTAAAACGAAGGCCATTATCACGTTTCATAAACATATACTAATAAAAGTAAACATTTTTGAAAAAGAATAGTCCTATGACAAAATTTAGCATCCCTAAAGGAAACTCTCAAGAAAGTAGGTATGAAAATGTCTTATGTCAGTGTAGTAAGATATGATAAACAGAACCAAAGACAAGGGGGGAAATGCCCACTGTCAGCTCTGCTGTTCAATGCATAGCTCTGGAGATTTGCAGCAGAACAAGTAGGCAGCAGAAAGAAATACAAGTACTTGAATAAGAAAGGAATCAAACCCCAACCCCAGCATTGTAATTCTTTACATAGAAGACCTTAGAATACCATGAGATGTTTTCATCTGTTGATCACATTCACCACATCAATAAGATACACATGAATACATGAAAATAAGTAGCTCTTTCATACACAAATAATAAACACACTGGGAGTAAACTGAAAGACATGACGTGCTCTCACAATAAAGCTTCATAAATACCGAAGGATGAAACTGAATGGGACACTAGAAGATGGAAATACCTCTCTCAGTCATAAAGCAGCAGAATTAATATTGCTCAAAGATCCATATTATCAAAAGCAACCTACTGATTTAATGTGAGTTTTTTCAAAGTAATTACCTTATACATAGAACTAGAAAAAGAAAAACCAATTCTAAATGAGATGTAGAAACACAAAAGACTCAGAACATCTGAAAAATTCCTAAGCAGGAAAAAAAATGTCGGGAATATTACAACATACCGTTTTGAAATATACTGTAAAGACATAGGAACAATAATCATGGTACTGGGACAGAAAATAGATACAT